>CP094634.1:32582403-32786516 GCA_023657505.1 Camelina hispida | reverse complement strand
GAGGTCACCGCCACGCTCGAGACAGCTCGAAGGTTCTTCAAGCAGGTCTCTGGTGGCCAACCTTGTTCAAGGACGCTCACAGTTTCATCACCATGTGTGATGCTTCTCAAAGAATGGGCAACATCACAAGGAGGAACGAGATGCCCCAGAATCCGATCCTGGAAGTAGAGATATTTAACGTTTGGGGGATAGACTTCATGGGACCTTTCAACCCCCCCCCCCATCAAATGGTAATGTCTATATTCTGGTGGCAGTTGATTATGTTTCTAAGTGGGTTGAAGCCATTGCCAGTCCTACCAATGCTCACAAGGTCGTTTTGAAGTTGTTCAAGAGTATAATCTTTCCAAGGTATGGAATACCCAGAGCAGTGATCAGTGATGGTGGAACTCACTTCAACAAGGTGTTTGAAGGTATGCTGAAGTATGGGGTCAAGCACAAGGTGTCTACCGTGTATCACCCTCAGACTAGTGGATAGGTTGAAGTCTCGAATAAGCATATCAAGGGTATCTTGTCAAGAATTGTTCGGGTTTCGAAGAAAGATTGGTCTGTCAAGTTGGACAAGACTCTCTGGGCATATAGGACGGCTTTCAAAACGTCAATAGGAAGAACACAATTTCAGCTGATATATGGTAAAGCATGTCATCTCCCTATAGAGGTTGAGTACAAGGCGCTTTGGGCTATCAAGTTGCTGAACTTGGATATTGATACAGCTCAGGCTAAGAGGACTCTCGACCTACATGAATTGGAAGAAATCAGACTTGATGCTTATGAGAGCTCAAAGATTTACAAATAGAGAACCAAGAATTTTCATGATAAGAAAATTGTTGACAAGGAGCTCAAGGCTGGAGATCAGGTTCTGCTTTTCAACTCTAAACTTAAGTTATTTCCTGGGAAGCTTAAGTCTAGGTGGTCTGGGCCTTTTGACGTCAAGGAAGTTCTGCCATTCGGAGCCATCACTCTTCTGAACAAGGATGGTAGTGAATTCACTGTAAATGGTCGGAGAGTCAAGAAATATTTAGCTGATCAAGTCCAACCAGAGGGTCTTCTGTGCTCCTCTATGAACCTCCAAAGCCTAAAAAGCTGAAAAGTCAAGCTAGGGACTTTAAACAAGCTCACTTGGGAGGAAGTCCCAAGGTATCTCTGTATATACAATTTAGGATCTTGTGTTTTTAATTTTTGTTTTTCGTTTTCTCCTGTTCAGGAACCCACAGAAGGGAGTATGGCCAACTAAAGTGGAAAAAGAAAAATACAAATAGCAGAGTGTTGGGTTTTGCAGACATAGAATGAAGCAATAGAAGAGGAGCTCGTGAAACTCTTCCCGACGACTCGACCTCACCCCCACTCGATCGACGACGAAGCAGAGCTGCTCTCGGAACCAACCAGTACCCCCACTCGATCGACGACAAAGCGGAGCTGCTCCCAGAACCAACCAGTACTCCTACTCGATCGACGACGAAGCGGAGCTGCTCCCGGAATCAACCATCATCTCACTCGATCCGCCGTCGCGAGCACCGACTCCTTCTTCTACTACTGAGGTACTCCAACATTTCCTTTGTATATACCATATCATCCTTGCATTTGTTTCTATTATGATTCTCAAATCCTACTTCAAATTTTTTTTACACAGGGGCTGTGTAATTTAAGTTTGGGGAAGGGTTTGAGATGATGTATCTGATGATGCTTTCTGTGACTTTTATTTCAAATTTTTGCATCATATCATGATTGAGTCTGCATTCATCTATTTGCATAGAAAAGCCATAAAAATTTGAAAATTTTTGAAAATTTTCACAAAAACAGAGTGTTCATGTAGTTTGCATTTGCATATTAGGATTGAGTCTAGTGTTGTTCATTTAGGAATGTTGCATTTAGCATAGGGGTTGATGATGATTGTAACCTTGTTAGCATGTTGGATTCAATAGGATAGGATCAAGGCCCTTGTTCTTAGTTCTTTGATGCTTGTTGATTGAACTTGTAAATTTAAGATTGAAGCATGTTTTGAATTGATATCATTCACTATCTACCTGAACCTAATCCTGACTTGCAATTATTCTGTTATGCATTGAAGTTGAACTCATGGATACCATATACATACTTGGATTGTCTTTCACATTTTTACCACCCTTTTCAATCCAAGTAGCTGATTCCCATCTTTGGAACAGTTCCCCACACCCTTAACCAACCGTTCTTTCAAGCCAATTGTATTCTTGAGTGTCAGGCCTTTTTCCGAGTTGAGCTTGTTAGAAAGTGTTAGGTTCTAACCGACAAGAGTAGGATTCTGTGTAGTTCTAGTTCGCGTTATCCGGACTAGTAGGACTAGGTGAGAACTCGATTTTGGGAATTGGGTATGGATTTGTGCAGAAAAGTGAAGTGTAAAAAGAAAGTAAAGGGTAGAAAGTCTTTAGGAGGGGGATATGTTTTCAAGGTTTACAAGTCTAGTAAAGGATTTGGGTTGAGCAAAATAATGAGTTATTGGTTCTGGGCATAAAACGAAAATATTAGACAAAGAAAAGAAAGTAAAATATTTAAGATGTCTAGATTCCTTAGAAGGAAAGAAAAAGAACCTTACTGATAATAAAGATTTCCCAATCCGCTAGAATGATAAGAAGTGAACTCCTCCTAAGACCAAGTGTAAAGAATGAAAGAATGGGTTTGAGACAATGTTTGTGATGAAGGGTAGAACCAACTTCGGTTTGGAATGTTCTTTGGGTAGACAGGGCGCTGCTCTTGTATGTACCAGTTTGTTTCAACCTTTAGCCTTCTCTTAAGCTCAACTTCTTTTTGTGAGAGAACCTTATTCTGAATTGATGAAACCACTTGAGAAGGAGACCATCTAAGTCTCTAACCTTTTACCCTAGCCAAATGAGTTCAACGACATTGCTTAGCTCGATTCACGGTTCTCTATTAATGAATGTTAAAGGGAATAATTGATAGGATTGCATGTGTAGAAAAAAAATATATATAGAGTTCCTTCACCATGCATCATAGAACTAAAAACAAGGACCTTGATTCTAACTATTTTATTTAGCATGTTTTAGGTTCTGAGACCCCATCTTCACACATCTCTTCCATACTCTATTCTTGATTGTTTGCTTGAGGGCAAGGAAATAATAAGTTTGGGGGAGTTGATATGTCTATATTTTGCCTCCCTTTAGCATATATTTATCGTGCATTTAGCTAGGACAACTGATTGTTTTGCAACATTTTCTAGTCTTTTCTATACACTTTGTATGTCTAGGCAGTTCTTGCATCATCCTTGCATACATTGTGCATTTTGGAGTATTTCAGGTATCTAGGAGACGTTGGGAACACATCGCTCAGCATCGTCGTTCGAGTCGCCGTTCGAGCCATCCTCCAAGGCGTCGTTCGCCGCCGTTCGAGCCATCCTCCAAGGCGTCGTTCGAGTCGCCGTTCGAGTCGTTGTTCGAGCCATCCTCCAAGACGTCGTTTGAGTCGCACCACTCTAGTCGCTTGAGTCACTCCACTCGAGACACCTCGTTCGAGTCATTCCACCCGAGTGGGATTTAGCTTTTGACGTCTTCATCAAAGTTGTAGAGATTTGAGTCATCTTTCCAATTCCGTTTACTTCAAGCCAATCTAAGGTGTGGGTCAAAATTTATCATCGTTTTAGTGGAAGCGTATACATCCAGCTCGAGTCGCCACCCGTCGACTTCCCTCCAGCTCGAGTCGCCACCGTCGACTCGACCCTCCAGCTCGAGCCGCTGCCCGTCGACTCAACCCCTCCACTCGAGCCAACACCATCACGCACTCGAGCCACTAATCGTTCGCACATGTCGAAGACGCTCCGTCTTACACGCTTCAGAGATTCCCAAACCGACTCTTCATCTTGTCGTTTTAAGTTTTAGGGATTTACATGTTTTTACTATAAATACGTTTTGTTAAGTCTTGGCGGACATCATCTTATCTTTTATTGCATTTTGTTCTGAAGGTTTCACCTAGCCTCCAAAACCGTTCGAGACTTTGTATCCAGATATCTTTTAATAAATTGAGTTTTTGTATTTGATTTCTTCTGCAAAGTTGTTCATCTCATTTTTACCTATCTAAGAATGCTTGTTTAAATGTTTTCTGAGTTTGTATTGTTGATGATGATTTTTGGATCTGAGTAGTGTGTTAGTTCTTGAGGATGGGATAGATTTGGTGGAGGATCTTAGGATGTAGAGTGTTTAAGCGTTGATTGCATGATTCCCTCTGGACTAGAGTGAGAAATACTAGTTTCTCTCTGATCAATTGGGACTATGATCGAGACATTTCCACACCCAAAAGGTGTTTGATGAAATGTCTGACCAACTAGTGCCAGAGACTTACGTTCCTAGCCTAAGAGATTAGTTGTCTAGGATGTTTGTTTATGTGAATGAACTTGTTTGTCTTGCCTGCTCGACCATGTTTTCTAGCGAGAGCTAGGTATGGAAGTGGTTGAGTCTGAGTAGCTTTTGCAAGAGATTGGATTAGTTAGGTTGTGATGTTCATTGTTTAGGGATAGTTTGCTTGTGGTATGTTAAACACTCTGTAGACTAGGATACTCCACCAACATCAATTACTCCATCCTTAGGATTTTTATCTTTTTGATTGATATTACATTCCCGAGACTGTTTCATTTGTTCATGCTTAGAATCGTTTTCGGTTTCGCTTATTCTTGCTTGCTTCTTGTCATACATTTTCGTTTATGTTTCGTGACTCATTTTCGTTTTGTATTTTGACCATCCTAGGATTGTTAGAAAAACACTCTTTTTGAATTGGCTTAACTTGTGACTTCTTGATTGCATCTTGAGTGACTAGCATCATCCCATTTGGATTGACACCTTAAGTACTACAACTACATAAGGTTAATTGAACCTACTAGGAGACACACAAAAATCCTAGTATCATTAATGCATCAACCTTCCTAGTCAGCTCAGTGTATACAGAATCAATCTTCCCATTGAAGTCTACTGTTAACTTCTGTTGACCTTCCAAAATCTGTCCAATCATTGATTCCATCTTGCTCTCTGAATTGGGTGGAAGGAGGGGTTGGTAAGAAGAAGAACCATAGTTCCTAGTGAAGTTGTTGTTTGGATTTCCTGTGAAGGAATTCTTCTGACCAAATCTCTGATTTTGATATCCAGCTCCATACACATAGTTGACATCTTCTTCGTAATCTCTGGCTTTGGCTCAAAAGTCTCAACATCTTCAGCAAAATGGACAGACTTCTTTCCCACAAGAAGATTATGCACTATATCCAACTTACCATTCACTGCAGCAAACTTATTTGAATAATGGCCTTCATGTGCTTTCTTCCGCTCTAGGTCTGCATTCTTAGTACTGTTGCTTGATGCTAGTCTTTCTATCAACTTTTCAGCGTCATCTGGGTACCTTGTCTTGAAGTTCCCATAACTAGCAGCATCTAAAGCCATATGATACCTTTAGTCAATACCGCTAAAGAAGATATTGATCAACTGAACCTCTGAAAACCCATGATGCGGACAATCTCTCTGGTATGCTTTGAACCTTACCCAAGCAGCTTTGTAAGATTCAGCAGGCCCTTGTCTAAAGGTGGAGAGCTTGATCCTCAGCTCATCAGACATCGCATCATCATAAAAGTAGTTCAAGAATGCCACCTTGATGTCATTCCTGGTCTTCAGAGATCATGGTTTCAGCTGCCTTAGTCAATGAGAAGCTTCTCCAGCAAGAGAGTAGGGAAAAAGCTTGCAGTAGAGATAGTCCTCTGTGACTCCATTAGCTTTGATACTTGTGACTATATCCTCAAAACGCTCAATATGGTCTAGAGGCTTCTCATGCGGTAGGCTATGGAATGGCCTTTTCCAACAAGAGCGAAGTAGGCAGGTTTCAGATCAAAATCATTCCTTGGGAATGGAGGAGGGACAATCGCAGATCGGTTCTCATAGAACAAGTCTGGTCTGTTGAAGTTCGCAAGAGTCTTGACAAGCTCTCCATTGTTGTCCTGTTTGCCCTGAAGGTTCTGCTGGTCATTACCATCCAAATCTGCACCATTCGCACCAGCTCCAGCATTGCGTCGATCGAAGCCAGCATTGCGTCGGTCGATGCCTTCCTGGTTGCGTCTATCGATGCCATCATTGCATCGGTCGACGCAACCTGCATTCTCATCGACCACGACGAGTTCTTCTTGAATAACCCATCCATCAGCATCAATTTTTTTGGCCTAGTTCGTTGCGCACATGACCCTCTTGATCCCTCAAAACTTCAGCCGCATCAGGTCTCAGTATGATTGTGTTGGCCATCTTCGCTGACTTGGCTGCTTTTGTGTTATCACGCTCTAGTTCTCCTAACTCTTGGCTTGTAAGCTTAACAACTGGACCAATAGGATTTTTCCTGGTGCTAGGCTTAGGCATGAATCCTGAAACACACAGGAGAAAAGAAACAAAAGCGTGTGCGTAAAATAAGAAAAGAAAAATTTAAACAAAATCAAAGACTTTAATCTAATGGTAATCAAAAGAGTCCCGGCAACGGCGCCAAAATTTGATATGCTCAAATTTAACCCTGAACTACTCTCTCAAATTAAGAGATCAATTGTAGTACTTAGGGATCAAATCCACAAAGACTCTAAATTCACACAATAGATTTAATAATTTTTTAATTATGCTAAACCAAAATTGTAATTTAAATAGTAATGCAAAAACAGAAAATAAAAGAGTTGTAAATTCAGATGGATGAAACGTTAGGCCTAGGGAAATTCTCAGGAAATCATGGAAAATCAAATCAATTAATTAAGCATGTAGGATTCAACAATTTAAGCACTGTTCTTAAACTCTAAACACAGTTGTAAAATAAATCAGTTCTCACTGCAAATATTATCTAAATTTAAAACCAGAAAATCCAAATTTCTTTGCAAAATTTAAGTTAAAAATCAGCAATAAATTCAAGTTTAGATTGTTCACAAAATCACTAATTCAAATCTCTTTGCAAAAAGTAATTTTGCTCACCAAAGGTTTTTGTCAGGAAAATCAATTATATTCTCATATCAATTAATAATCGTAAGATCTAAATCCATATGACTAATCAAAGATCTAGCATTAAAAACAACCTATGGTGAAGAACAAGAAAGATAATGAATCCTAAATTAACACATCTAATAATCTATGAAATCCCTAATGAGAAACCCTAAACCTAACAAGCAGATCTACTCAGACATAATCAATGAAAAACAAAACATCTTTTGAATAAATTGCATTAAGAGATTAAAGGAAGAAGTAAAGGAGTTCTGAATCTTCTATGAAGGAGTCTTGATTCTTCTCTCCAAAAGCTCTCTAAAAATATCTCAGGGTTTTTCTCTCTAAAGTTGCAGGGAAAAGTAAAGCTTAGGTCTAAACAATGACCCAAAAATCCTATTTATATGCCTAAAACACGTCCAGGGACTAATGATGCAAATATGGAAAACTTTGGGGCAGCTTTGTAAATCTTCAAAACTTGTGAGAAAAACCTCCGATTTTGCCTTTGGCTTTGTGTCGATCGATGCCATCAGTTGCATCGATCGATGCTTACTTCTGAATTCGTCTCTCAACTTCGTAGCTCAGCCTCTATGCTTGATTAAGCTCCAAATCTTCATATTTAGCTCCATTATACTCCCATCCATGCTAAATCCTATAAAGACTCAAAAGACTCTAAAAATACCCAAAAGACTCTATAAATAAGTCTTATATCATGGCTAAAAACACCTAAAAACCATGATATATCAGTCGATGCAAGGGGGTTGACGGTGATGCAAGGGGTTGCATCGGTCGATGCAAGGGGTTGCATCGGTTGATGCAAGAGGTTGCATTGGTCGATGCAATGAGTGCATCAGTCGATGAATCTAGGGATTCGGGTGATTGTATCGGTTGATTCAATGGTGGTGCATCGGTCGACGCAATGCGTGCGTCAGTCGATGCAAGGTTTCGGAGTTGCGTATTATCTGGTTTGCTTGTTTTTTATGTTGATTGTGATTGTCTTTTTGCTTATGTGTATAGCCCAGTAGATGGGAGGATCGTCACACAGATTATTTATGATAATACTCACGCATCTCATATGTGTTGTGGTGCACGTAAAAGCAAAGTGTGATTGTGGAATCAAGGCGATGAAGAGGAGAATGTTCTAGAGGTTTGTCTGTGTGTTCTATGTTGTTGTTAGATTGCTAGAATGGAACCATGTGGTCTTTAGTTTGTTGGTTATTTGATTTATGGTGTTTGCTCCTGAATGATTGGTTTAGATTTTGTAGACATATGGTTATTAGTTATATGTTTATTGGTTATTGGTTTAATGCTCGGTTGTTTTTGCTGTTTTGTTTGAATGTGATTTAGTGAGGATGGGATACTAGTTGATATAAAATCTAACTTCGTTTTATTCAAGTGACACAATTTAACATTAATTCCATCAATTGATGAAGATAGTTGCATCAATTGTTTAAACTGACCCAAAGTATTAGAGTCATCAATTCATCATTGTCAGAGTGATTTAATTAACCCATGTAATTTTGTTTGCATCAATCAAAAACTGATGTAATCAAGTAAAATAAATGATACAATGAACATTGTTTCTTTGCCTATGTTGCCGAGCCAAGACCAAAAGAAAAAAGAACATCAAATGCTACTGAAGTTCCCTCCTAAGCCTGTTGCAAATTCCCACTCAACCTATTAAAGAATCATCAATATAGGATATCAAAGCACATACTTGATCCAAGAAGCGGCCGTGGAACCTATAAAAGCACGATTGTAGCAACTGTTGAATTGTGTTCTTGTAAACTTATACATATTCTCTATTTGTTATGCAAATAACATTTACAGACACAACTTTATAGATCTCTTCTGTAAAGTATATATGACCTTCACAACAATATATTTCTATCATCAATCTCCCAGAGGCTTGAACTTTCCTCTGAGTTCCAAGAAGATTCAATAAGAGGTACTGTAGGAATTTGCTGCAAAACAGGTCTAGGTGGCACTTCAAGAGTATCCAAGCTTCCTTCCATCATCTCTACTACTCTATTCATCGGTGGACGGTTTGATGGGGAAGACTGAATACACCACAAACCCACCAATGTCATCTTCTTTGCTAGCTCCTCTTCTTCGTTGCCGATTCCAACCTCGATATACTTTCCAATGTCTCCCTTATCAAGATCCTTATTGTCTGCCTTTTCAAGATCCTTATAGATCCATTCTGGAAAGTACATGGAGCTTGCATTAGAGGCAGAGGTGTGACCAAATCTTTCTTTCTTCCTTGCACCCATCATTTCAAAGACCAACATCCCATAGCTATACACATCAGACTTGTGAGAAACACTCCCGTAAACTCGAGAGATCATCTCTGGTGCAATGTATCCTATTGTACCTCTTGTTTCCACCATTGACAAGATGCTCTCCTTCTTCTCACACAGTTTAGCAAGTCCGAAATCAGAAACTTTGGGGAAAAGATTATCATCCAACAGCACATTCTGAGGTTTAATGTCGAAATGCACAATCCTTGTTTTACAGCCATAATGCAAATATTCTAGACCACGAGCTACTCCTAGCGCGATCTCATACAATGTCGTTAAATCCAAAGTCATTAACGCTTTTTCCGATATGAACTTATCCAACGACCCATTCTCCAAAAACTCATATATAATTGCTCTTCTTGAACCTTCAGAGCAGAATCCAAGAAGGAAACAATGTTAACATGAGATGTTTGGCTCATGCTAGAAACTTCATTGATGAAGTCTTCACTATTATTACCCTCTGATTCTTTCAACACTTTCACCGCAACCATACGACCATCACAAAGGGTTCCTTTATAAACAATTCCAAATCCGCCTCTCCCAATCACTTCAGCAAATGACTTTGTAATTTTCTTCACTTGCGCGTAAGTATAATGTTTCAGTGGAATTAGAGCCTTTAGCTTCTCTTGTCTCCGATCATCTGACGTTTTTATTTTTCTGAATATTTGGACTTTGCAACACGGACACAATAACACCAGGCATGCAATTATTCCTACTACTGTACACAAAACTGTAACAAAAGAAAAAAACAGAGGAAATCTTTGATTAGTAACTCTTTTTGACCGAAGCAATGGAATATCTCTGGGCACCAAACTTACCTATGAGAAGGCCAATGATCAAAAAAACTGTAGAACAATTGAAAAGGAAAATTTTATCAGCATATATATAAATACATTTTGAAACGAAACAAACATTGACTTAAATATAATAAAATCAGTCAAACCAAGAAAGAGTTAAGCACCTATTGGATACCGGAACAACCGAAACATGGGTCCTACAACAACCAGAAACAAAGTCAGTTGGAGTTTAAGACAGAGCTTTGAAACTATAGGTTGAAGATAACTTACCATTCAATGAAAAATCATCGCATTGGTAGTCTTGAGGTCCATTTTTACAATAGCAAACAAACACGCTTGAGTTCTGATTATATACACAAGAACCGCCGGAAAATACACACATGGAACAATTCGAGTTAACTTCAAGCTCGAAACCTTGTTCAAGAGCCATCTTGAGATTATTTGAATTTGGACTTCTCTGAAGTGTGTTTAACGCTGGTCCAGATGCAGGAACACTGACTTTTTTTCGCACATTCCCTTAAGTTGTTTAAAACGCCTCTAAACCTGTCAAGTAAAGGTGACGAGAGGTTTCTCGTTACATAGTAGCTTCTTCCGCCATCACAGACAAACTCTCCAATGAAGCTAGTAGTAGAAATAACAGATGAGTTTAGTTGGCATTCGTAATATAATGTTAGCAGCTCTGTGTCAGCACTGAAGGGAAGGACATTTTCGATGAGTGGCTCATTTAGTGGGTTTGAGGGACAAAGGTCGCCGATATAATCTGATCTGGCTAGCCTTATGATAGAAGAGTCATAGCTCATATTTAAGATTCTGAACTTCACTGAGGCGATATTAAGCTCTGCCAATTCTCCTCTACAGTCGAGTTTGAAGTCAGGGTGACCACAGTATTCTCTGCCAGGTATCCAAAAGGGGTAGTAGAGATCTCGCAGATTTCCGCAGCTAAACCTTTCACTGCAACGTCGCCTAAGCTCATCAGCTGAAAAGTAGAACAAAAAATGGGATCACAAAGACCATCGTATGATTTTTAGGACAGAGGTTTTCTTGAAAACAGAGATAACTAGATTTTGGGAACTGCTCTGTTTTATTTCTTGAACTACACTCAATAGGTAAATAGTGAAGAAGGATTATGTTAAAAACTTACCACTAGGTTGAGGTTGTGGTAGGCAACTAACTCCACCAGATGGTGAGGTTACGTTGCAGCAAATCTGTGTGGTACTGCTGTAACCACAGATTCCATGAGTGGATGAACATTCTTGACATGGTATCTCATCGATCACCAGCTTCATCTCAAACCCTTCTCGTAGAGCACTTTCCAAATTGGTCAAATTTAACTCTTTCTCCTCGGGAACAAAACTCGTTGGAACGTTAACTATGAAACTGTCTTGGCAGGAGTACTTGTAATCAAGGCTTTGGGACATTGAGAAAAGACCTAGATCTGGACATGTATAACTTGAGCGGTAAGATAGCTTAGGATCACAATGGTATAAGACAGTGAGGCTCTTATATGTTGGGAAAAGCTTAAAGATCTCGCGGGGAAGGTTGTGGTATTGAATCCAGCCGAACAAAAAGAACCTAGATGGTCTGTTCTAGCAAGTCTAAGGGTATTATATGTTTGATCTATATGAAAAACGTTGTACTCATGGTTCGAGATGCTTAGAGAGGTGATGTTTTTGAGGCAGTGAAGCTCCAGCAAGGGATGACCGCAAGATTTGGGACGATTCCCACCCCAGAAGGGGAACCCAGCAGTGAGATTACCACATTGGAACAGAGCCTCACACCACCCAAGGTCTTCTTTACTTAGAACACAAGGAAGAGGGTGGAATAAAAGAAGAGGAAGAACAAGACCAGACAAGAAGTGGGGAGATAGTACATGATTTGTTTGAGAACTGTTTACAGTATGTCTTCTAGGTTTGGTTTGTGTTGGGAGGAGAGGAGTATACGAAGTCAAGGTATCATTTTTACAAAGACAAAGAGCTTATTTCATCCAATTGCTTAAGTTGACTATGAAAGACTTCCCTAAGTTTTCCCAAAGTCAATAGACCTTTTGCCTTTTGGGGAAATAAAAACTTCTTTATATAATCTGATGATCAAGTGGGATCAATATGAGTTATTTTTTACTTTTTTTTGTCAACGATCAAAACCCTTCTCCTAGCTAACAACAAATTAATGTTTTAAATATTTGATCCCTTAAATAATTAAACCAAGAATAAGTACAACCAGGCGATGAACAAATAATTCCACATTCTAGAGATATTCATTTCATAATTGTGGACTTAGATGTACTAATTCGATGTGACGATAATTAGATGATATTTTATTAAGAAAATTATTTCTTAGTTCTAAAAAATTAATGTCAAGTAGACCAATTGGGTGAGAATTTTTATAAGCTTCAAATTTAATGTCAAGTAGACCCAACTAATTAAAAAGCTTCATTTTGTTTTTCTTTAAATATCATTCAATTTGTTGATGAGACCCCACAAATCAATACAATAAAGAAAAATGACACATTAGCTTTTTAGTTAAAAAGGAGTTTACACATCAGTTAAAATATGTAACCAATAAAATTATAACAATTAATACAGCTCATCTGTAATATTGTCAACCTGTCAATATTCACAATTCCAAGAAAAATTAAAACCCTATAGAAAAAGCCACGAATAATCAATCAAATGTTTTCGGTTCTCTTTCTCTTTCAGTGACTTATATTTTCATGAACAAATTCTCTGTTTTGTATTTTTGTGACTTCGAAATTTGGGATTATATATTAAGAGCATGATTATCGGAGGTTGTAAGAGGGGTTGTAAGAATTTTGGTAGGTTAAAATTAAATCAAAAGAAAAGAAAAAGGGAAGAGACTCTCTTATATAACAGACTGAAATCGATTATAAGAGACGCTACATGTCCATTTTTCGTTGGCCCAAGAGAATAATACAAAAGGGAAAAAAAAATTCTGCCCACAAAAGATTAATTTCTTTCTCTCTTTCTCTCTTTCTCTCCCGATCAATTTCTCTCTTTCTCTCTCGATCAAAGTCTCCATCCGACGAAGGAAGATCTGCTTTAATCGGAGGTTATAGAATCAGTGAAGACCATGGTCGGAGGCGATTTCAATCGGCAGAGATCTTATCGGCGGTGGTGATTTGAATCGTCGTGGAGATTCTAGCGGTGGCGATTTGAAGGAGTAGGCGATTCAATTGGAAGATATTGGATGAATTCGATTGAGAGGGTAAGTTCATCAGGGCATTAGGTTGATTTGATTTTGGTTGCTTGAAATTAGGGTTGTTTGATGTTTGTTCGAGAAATTAGGGTTCTTGGTGTGTTCTTCGTTCTGCTTTAAACGGATTAGGGTTTTTGGTGTTATTGTTTTCCGATTTACTCTAAGTGTGTTTAGTTTATGGTGTGTTTGTGTTTCGTTTCTAAGTTTCTAAACTGAATCGTTCAAGACTTTTTTATTATGATCATGTTATATTTACTTCTTTGCTATGTTATCTCAGGTATTGGATGATGCTTTGATCGATGCTCGTTGGCTTTGATGGACTCCTTCTTCTCTATGCAAAGTCTTCATGGGTTTTTTTTCTTCCTCTTTAAGTCTTAATACATCTTTAACTTTTTTTCTTCCCTATATGCGTGAATTAACTTCTCAGTCTCTCTTTTGATGTAATCGAGGAGACACCTGGGTTACTGACTGTGTTGGAGGTTCAAATAGAAAACATTGTGGGAGATAAACTTTCAGGTTTAACATTATGATTTCTGGACTTGACGAAGATGTGATCAGGTTTCCTTCTCCTTATCTCTGTCATGGTTACCTCTGTAATTCATGGAGATGTGGTCAGGTTTTCTTCTCCTAATGACTTATGCTTAATTATTGCAGCTGTACTTGATGGAGCTAAACAAGCTTTGTTGGAGAGATTTGTTCACTGGTATCCGGAAACCAGCGAGAGGTAAAATTTGCAACTTTCGTTTCTTCTTGAAATTATTTTTACAATTCAAATAGAGTGATTTTGCTATACTCATTCAGGTGGGTGAAACTGAATAGCTAGTTTTTCTGGCGATTGTCATTGGTTTGATTCGTTTCCAGCTAATCTTAGTCTTTATCAAATCCAATCTTCAATCTGTTGGCATTTATATTTTGGTCGAGTAATTAAGTTTATTGTTTGTCCTGCATGTGTTTTGTTGGAAGCGAATCATGGAGGCTCCACTCCTCCTCCTACGGTTTGATTTTAATCATACTCTCATATGCTTTGTGATGGTGGACTGTGACACTGTGGAGTTTCTCTTTGCCATGTTATTGAAAGTTGTTTCAGGTTCAAAGTAAGAGTTGCTGATCTTCCTAGTGAGTCTTACTAATTGGTCTCTTCTCTTTTCCTTTTAGAGGTTCTATAGGAGAAAAGCTGCTAGATAGCACTACCAATATCATTCACAAGTCATAGAAGAGAGGTACATGGTTCATTTTCTTCCCATTTTATGATTCGCTTATAATCTATTGAGTTATGGTGTGTGATCCGAAATATATTTTCTTCTAACTCTCAGAACATTGAACCATTATAATGGCGACAAGAGAGCAAACAAGTCAGAGAGCGAGAGAGGTATCTCAACAAGTTCGTGTGCTTCCAAATCCTCTGCTTCATCATTTGTAAGTAAAAAGTCCCTGTTAGATTATTTCATTATAGTCTCTGAATCTTTTGTGTTTGTGTGCTTCGTTAAAGTATGAGAGTGAATCATTGATGTTAAAGGTTTTGTTTGTTGGTTGTGAGTAATGTTCCTTTAGTACTTGTTAATGTAGGTATTAGTCTATTCATTCATTGATGTTAAAGGGTTTGTTTGTTGTTTGTGATAAATGTGTTTAGTACTTGTTAGTGTAGGTATTAGTCTTGTCAGTCATTGATGTCATTGTTTGAAGTTTTGTGTTAGTTGGTTGTGAAGATGTTTAATGTGTGGTTGGTGTAGTTTAGGGAAAGACTTAATTACAAAATTGAAACCAACTAGTTGTAAAAGTAAAAACGTAAACCTTATAAATTCAGTCTTCCTCTTCATAGTAAACTCGCAAATGAATCTCTTTATTCTCCTTTAACCCCTTTGATATGGATCCTGACGAGTACATGAATCCATATCATCCTTCCTCTAGCTATGTCAATCTGTTACAAAGTCAGCTTGAAACACAAAACCTCGAATACAGTCCTTCTCTAAGTCCATGTTCTGAACCTGCATCACCTGCATCACCTCAAGAAAACCGCAAGTCAAGGCATGCTTGGTTACCAGCTGATGATATCATGCTTGTCTCCGGTTGGCTCAACACCAGCAAGGATCCGGTTAGATCTAATCAGCAAAGACTTGGTGCCTTTTGGGGAAGGATTGCGGATTACATTGCAAAGTGTCCAAATGATGTAGGTCGGCCAAAGAGGGAGGCGAGTCATTGTAAGCAGAGGTGGGGGAGGATAAACGACTTGGTGTGCAAGTTCGTTGGTTGTTACGAGACTGCTACAAGAGAGAAGTCGAGTGGGCAGAGTGAAGATGACGTGATGAAGGTAGCACACGAAATATTCTTCAATGATCAAGGACATCGGTTTACCTTGGAGCATGCTTGGCGAGACTTAAGGTATGATCAAAAATGGTATGCGTCCATATCTACTAAAGGCAATGGAGTGAAGAGGGGAAGGGAGGATGCACATCCGGTGAATGACATTGGTGGATCACAACCACGTCCTCCTGGTGTTAAGGCTGCAAAGGGGAAGTCGAAAAAGAGCACTAGTACACAACCGGATGTGGAGGAAGATGGAAAAGCTTTCTTGGAGTTTCAGTTGGAACGTGTAGAGAGGATGTATGAGATGAAACAGAAAGATTTCGCCTTGAAGGAGAAAGAGTTCGCTATGAAGAAGGAGCATATGAAGCATGTTATGCTTGAAAATCTGATTGCTAAGAAAGATTCACTATCTGAATCCGAGAAAGCTCTTAAGGACAAGCTAATTGATGACATGATGTCATCAGGTTGAATCCAAATTATGCTTGTGTTTTTAGTGTTCTAAGTATTTGGTTGTTGTAGTTTCGAATATTGTTGTGTTCTAAATATGTTTGTGTTTTTGTGTTCTAAGTATTTGGTTGTAATCAGACAAACTTGTGTTTTTTTGTAATCGGACAAGCTTTATGTAATCCAAGTGTTTATTGTTTAAGTGTGTTTCTTGTTTTGGTGTAATCGAATTGTTTATACTTAGTTTAGGTTTTACTTAGTTTATGTTTCAGTTTGATGTGTTTTTAATAGTTTTAACCGATTGATGTGTTTTAATTTTAGTTTTGTTTGTGTCTTTGATTCAGTTTTACTTGTGTTTTTATTCAATTTTGTTTGTGTTTGTGTTTTTGTTTCAGTGATGCCTCGTAATCAAGATGATGAACCGGATGTCATCCCGTGACACCAAAAGAACAGCAAATGTGACACCAAAAGAAGGAATCAAGTGATGAAGTCGGTCAAGATTATGTACTTTATCATCCCCGTGACACCATGTGAAAAGCAATAGGATTCACTTTTGTATAATTATGTACTTTCACCACATGTTTTTACAAGGGCTTTTGTATTTTTGTACATCTACCACATGTTATCTTTTCATTTAAGACCACAAATTGTATTCAATATTTTCTATCCACATATTTATAGTTTTGATTGTCCCAAAATTTACTATATATGTCCACTACTAGCACACAAAATATTCACACCAAACCAATGAAAACACAACTCCATCTCTAAATTCTAAACACCAAAACACTTTTCCTTTATTTCCAAAAGCTCCAAAATGGCTTCTTCTTCTTCCCATAATGATGATGTTGATGATATACTTGATGAATGTTTTAATCAAACATGCGATCAAATCACCAATCATGTATGGCAAAATCTTCTTACTCCACCAATCCAAAGTCAACCACCACCTAAACCAAGAAAAAAGCGAATTCACATTGAAAGAAATCGAGAAGTCGGTCATGACCACTTGTGGAATGATTATTTCAGTGATGCTCCTACTTACCCTCCCAACATTTTCCGTCGCCATTTTAGAATGAACAAGCCATTATTCATGCGTATTGTCGATAAGCTCGCAAATGAAGTCCCCTATTTTCAACAAAGAAGAGATGCTACCGGAAGGTTGGGTCTGTCTACATTGCAGAAGTGTACAACAGCAATTTGTATGATGGCATATGGTTCTGCAGCTAATGCGTTTGTCGAATACCTCCGACTTTCTCCAAACGTGGCGCTAGCATGCTTGGACAAATTTACAGATTCAGTCGTAAATTTATTTGGAGATGAGTACTTGAGAAGACCCACACCAGCAGATCTTCAAAGACTACTCGACGTTGGCGAGTATCGCGGATTTCCCAGCATGATAGGAAGCATCGATTATATGCATTGGGAGTGGAAGAATTGTCCTACCGCATGGAAAGGTCAATACACCCGCGGAACAGGAAAGCCCACAATTGTTTTAGAGGCGGTGGCTTCGTATGATCTCTTGATCTGGCATGCTTTCTTTGGACTACCAGGTACATTAAACAATATCAATATTCTTGATCGATCTCCAGTCTTTGATGATATTTTGCATGGTCGAGCTCCTAAAGTGAAATACAGTGTCAACGGACATGAGTATAAATTGGCTTACTATCTGACAGATGGTATTTATCCAAAATGAGCTACTTTTATCCAATCTATTCCACTGCCACAAACTCCAAAAGACGCTTTATTTGCGAGACAACAAGAAGCTGTGCGTAAAGATGTAGAGCGTGCTTTTGGAGTTTTGCAGGCTCGATTTGCCATAGTCAAAAACCCGACTCTTATTTGGGATATAGTAAAAATTGGGAAAATAATGAGAGCGTGTATCATACTGCACAATATGATAGTAGAGGACGAACGAAATGGGTACAATCTGTTTGATCAAACTGAATTCACACAAAGGGAGTCAAGTGCTTTAGAAGTTGACTACACGCTTCCAACACCCATGCCTTCATGTGTCGCTACTATGCTCAAGAATCGAAAGGATGTTCGTGATAAAGAAAAAAAGAAATGCTCGCAAGATGATTTGATTGAGAATATTTGGGCAAAATTTGGAGCAAATCAGTATTAAAATTAATCATTCTCTCCATTTATAAATTGCACTTCTGTTGTAATATGTATTAATGTTTTTATTATGTTTTGTATGTTTGAAAATTAATTAAAATGCATTATTTTCTAATTTAATAAAATCTTAAATGTTTACACATTTATACCACTTCTATTCTAATTAAAATTTAAAAATTTTAAAAAAATAATATTTTCAAAAATAAGAGACCCAAAATAAGAACCTACCAATAAATAAGAAAATTTTATCTAAGTGATCATGGGTTCTTATTTTTAAAAAACACACAATTAATTCAGATTAAATTTAACAACCCCCTACTAACATACTATCGATAAACTTGCTCTAAGTGAAATGTTGATTTCGACGGAATAGTTCCTAACGTATTGCTTGGATTGAGGGTGTATCCTGGTTTTCTAAGAGAAAACAAGTGTGGCTGGGTTCTCTTTGCTTAATAATTTGTATATGATGGTTTTAATCCATGCAAGTTTAATCGTTACGTTAGTATTTGATGTTTGTCCTCCATATAATAAAATATGAATTTATTTTGTGTATTTAAGGTTTGTAACGTGAGTTCTTCTTATATAAAAAATTAAAAACATAATCATGAGATTTGACTACCTTTTGTGTTTTTTTTTTTAATATCTTTTTGTTTGTGTGTTTTACAGTTCCAACTTTCCTCTTCAATCGTATTTATACATTCTTTTCCATGAACTGGCTGGACGACCTTCTTCTTGGTGGTTTGTTGATGAGAAGGTAAGCAAAGTAAACTTAATGATGTATATTCTAATTCGTATATATAACTGCATATCTCTTACACTAATGTCGATTTGATGTAAACGAGTGGTAGAGAGAAGTGTCACTTGTGTATACCATTTGATGTTCTGTTTGGTGCTTCTAAATGGATTAGGCTTAACAATAATGGCTTTGCTTAATGTGTCGTTTGATACTCTTAAGTATTGATTTTGTGTTTAAATACTATTTTCTTTGGCTAAATTAAAAATGCTTTTTCTAAATTATAATTAGTTGATGACTGGAATAGATTCTTTAGATTATTTACTTTACAATATTTTGGTAGAGAAAACATGGCAGAATTTCACACATGAAATTCTTCAAAATAATTTCTTTAAGATTTCAGTGCCCTTCCTATGCTTATTGATTCATCCTTTGCAAGTTGACTGCAATTCATTCTTTGGTACGTCTTTCAAGTCACAACTCACTATGGCAAGATCAGACAGTTCAAAATCAAATTTCTTCTCTCAGGAAACCCGAATAACCGTTCATGGAGTTCAGCTCTGATGGGCCGCGGGAACGTGAGAGAGGTTCGACCATAGCAGTCCGGCCCGTTCGTCAAAGGAAACCCAGTCCTCGTTACCAAGATTGATCTCGCCAACAGTCTAGGATCTTCATTTATTTCCATTGATGAATAATAGGAGAATATACTCCTTCTATGTTTTCCATTTCGTTATTTGCTTCCATGTATCAAGGGATGGATTGTCCCGAATCTTTGTTTCAGTACTCTTTATAAATCAATGAAAACCCCAAAAATAAATGTAGTCTAAACTACCAAACAAATATCTTGTGTTGTGTTCGTGTAAACGCCAATTGGGACCTTACCAATTGGTATCATAGCAGTGTAACAGAGGGGCTTGATCCGGACCACTGGCGTGGTATCAAGCATGGGTAACAAGGAGAGAATCGAGGACTTGGAGGCTAACTTGGGAGATATGCAGGACGAGATCGTTAAGATGAGAGAGGGCATGGCAGAAAAGTTTCAGTCATTTGAACTCGCTGTCAACCGTCTAGCAGAATCGGTGATGAGTAGCCAGGAAGACACAGGCAGTGCTCAACGCTCGGAGAGACGTGGAGACACCAACCGGGCGTTGTTTCGCACGGACAACACTAATCCGTTCGCAGGTGGGAGATCGGTGAAGCTTGACTTTCCACAATTCAAGGGGGGTGATCCGACATCATGGGTGAGCAAAGTCAAACAATACTTTGAATACCATGGTACCGTGGAAGAACAGAGGGTCCAGTTTGCTTCTTACCATTTGGAGGACGAAGCAAATGAGTGGCGGCAGGCAATGGCGAAAGGGTTGCTGCAACACAGGGTTCCCCTGACTTGGCAAGTGTTCGAAGAAGAGTTGTGGGTCCGTTTTGGGCCTACCGATGGGGAGGACATCGACGAAGCACTGTCAAAGATTCAGCAGAAGGGGACGTTGCAAGAGTACCAAAGAGAATTTGAGAGACTCCAGAACAAGGTAGAGGGGTGGACTCAAAAGGCGTTGATTGGTACCTATGTTGGAGGACTCAACTCTTCTATCGCAGACAGCGTCCGAATGTTCAGGCCAAAGACGCTCAAGGAAGTTCTGAATCTGGCTAGACTTAAAGACGAACAAATGCAGCGCGGGAGCAAGAGATTCAATAGTAGTCCGTCAGCGATGAGCTACGGCACGCCTACATCTCCGTTCCATCAATCCACGACAGGTAACCGGGTCGAATCGTTCAGGGAAGTCGACTCTAAAACCAAAGAATCCGCGTCATCAGCACCACGTCGTTTGAGCTTGAATGAGTTGAAGAAAAAGAGGAGTTTAGGCCTATGCTTCAGCTACGACGAGAAATATATTCCAGGTCATAGGTACAAGCAACCGAAACTGTTTGTCATGGAGGAAGAAGGAGATGACGACAGTGACTCAGACAAAGAAGTGGAGGGAGAGCCGAGATATGATGAAGCTCCAGAGATCACCACCTATGCACTGACCGTTTGGAGTGGACCACAGACAATCCTCTTGTCAACCTGCATTGGCAAACATCACCTCACGGCGTTGGTCGATAGCGGGTCCACGCACAATTTCATCAGTGAAAGAACGGCGAGGGAGTTGAGGATTGACCCAACACCGGTGAAACCGTTTGTAGTGAAGGTGGCAGATGGGAAGCCATTGCAGTGTCAAAGCAAGTTCGAATCGGTCAGGGTGGGCTTCGGAGCAGTGGACTTCACCATGACGCTATATGCTCTACCCCTTGTGGGGCTAGACATGGTCTTAGGAGTGCAGTGGTTGAGGTGCCTAGGACCAACGGTCTGTGACTGGAAGAAGCAAACGATGGAGTTCGAGTGGGGAGGGGAGACATTCAAACTCAGAGGAATACAACCAAACCTTCAAGTCGGCGGTCTGCAGGAGATGGAGAAAGAGGCTCGTCAGGGACAATCTCTGTTCGCCATACATATTGCCGAGGCGGCAGAGAAGGAGCGCATCACTCCAGAGGGCATCCGTCGCAGAGAGACATTGAGCATCACATTCCGTTGAAAGAGGGAACAGAACCGGTCAATGTCAGGCCATATCGGTACGCCCATTTCCAGAAAAATGAGATGGAGAAACAAGTAAACGAGATGCTGAAGGCTGGTATCATTCGCACAAATCTTAGCCCCTTCTCGTCACCAGTGTTTTTGGTCAAGAAAAAGGATGGGGCGTGGCGGTTCTGTACGGACTACCGGGCTCTCAACTCCATCACCATTAAGGACCGTTTTCCGATCCCTACTGTTGATGATATGCTCGATGAGCTCCATGGGGCTGCTTTCTTCACTAAGCTGGAATTGACTGCTAGATACCACCAAGTGCGAATGCATCCCGGAGATGTGCATAAGACCACATTTCGAACCCACAACGGCCACTATGAGTACTTAGTCATGCCGTTTGGGCTCTGTAACGCACCATCGACTTTCCAAGCGCTTATGAACGACATCTTCAGGCCCATCCTCCGCGAGTACGTGCTAGTATTTTTTGACGATATCCTTGTTTACAGTGCGACATGGGAAGAACATGTGCATCACGTGGAGCAGATTTTTGCTATCTTACGCAAGCATCGGCTAGCCGTGAAGCTCAAGAAATGCGAGTTTGGACAGCGGGAACTGGAATATCTGGGATATATAATCTCCAACGAAGGTGTGAAGGTGGACCAAACCAAGATCCAAGCTATGCTTGACTGGCCAACACCCACGAATGTCACCGAGTTACGAGGATTTCTTGGCCTGACTGGGTATTACCGCAAGTTCATACAGAACTATGGGATAATTGCCAGGCCATTGACTAACTTGCTTCGCAAAGGAGGGTTCGAATAGGGAGAAGAGGCAGAGGTTGCTTTTGCGGCTCTCAAGACGGCACTTACCACAACTCCAACACTGGCTCTACCAGATTTCTCGAGTCCATTTGTGATACAAACCGATGCGTCCGGAGATGGTATTGGCGCCGTTTTATCGCAGAACAAGAAACCAATCGCTTTCATGAGCAGGTCGCTGGGAGTAGCAAAACGATCGTGGTCCACCTACGCCAGGGAGATACTGGCCATTGTAGTGGCAATATGAACGTGGCGACCGTACCTACTGGGGAGGAGATTCCTCATACAGACCGACCAGATCAGCCTACGTTATCCCCTTGAGCAGCCCATCTTAACGCCTGAACAACAAAAGTGGATGGGAAAACTAGTGGGTTACGACTATGAGATTACATACAAACCAGGCAAAACCAATGTGGTCGTTGATGCTTTATCGCGTGTTCCAGGGATTCCGGTTTTAAATGCTATCTCGGTGCAACATACGTCATTGTGGGATGACATACGGGCATTGGCGAAGGAGGATGCTTATATGCAGCGTATGGGTCGACTAGCACGCTCCAAACCAGGGTGTCCTTACGCATGGAGGAACGACCTATTATGCTACAAGAACCAGGTGACAATTCCCCCTAGCTCGCCTTTGGTGACCCAACTCCTACATGAGCATCACGACACACCAATGGGAGGACACTTGGGCGTACTCCGTACGTATCGTCAACTGGCAAGGCAATTTTACTGGCCCGACATGCATAGGATTGTGAAGGAATATGTGGCGGCTTGCGACATATGTCAACGGGCAAAGTCATCGTCGTTGGCACCAGCCGGCTTGTTGCAGCCACTACCTATCCCGAACCAAGTCTGGGAGGATGTCTCTATGGACTTTGTTGATGACTTGCCACGGTCCGAAGGTCATACCTCGATCATGGTGGTGGTGGATTTACTGACTAAGTCCGCCCACTTGGTTCCATTGGCACATCTGTATACTACTAAGATTGTGGCGACAAAATTTGTGGCTGCAATTGTGAAGCTCCATGGCATTCCGCGTTCCATTGTAAGTGACTTTGATCCCATTTTTGTCAGTTTCTTTTGGAAGGAGTTCTGGAGGTTGGCTGGTACCAAGCTTCGTATGTCCACGGCCTATCATCCCCAGTCTGACGGTCAGTCGGAGGTGGTCAACCGGTGCATCGAACAATTCCTTCGATGCTTTGTTCAGAACCGACCCAAGCAGTGGAGAGCTTTGTTGCCATGGGCAGAGTTTTGGTATAACACCACTTTCCACTCCTCAACGGGTACCACTCCTTTCCAAGCACTCTATGGACGCGCGCCACCCGCCATTCCTTTGTACGAATCGGGTTCCTCGACGCTCGCAAAAGTGGACGAACAGTTGACCTCCCGTGACCAACTTCTCGATGAACTAAAGCAACACCTCCAACGGGCTAACAACCGCACCAAGCAACTGGCAGATGCAAAACGCAGGGATGTGGAGCTTGAGTGTGGAGGATGGGTGTATCTTAGGTTACAACCGTATCGCCAACGGTCGGTTCTTCGTCGGACTTCACAGAAGCTTGCCCATAAGTTTTTTGGGTCCTTTCAGGTCATTGAGAAGGTGGGGGTTGTCGAATATCGTTTGGCGTTACCAGCTAGTTCCCGCATACACCCTGTTTTTCATGTCTCATTACTCAAGCCTCACATTGGTCTAGAGACGCCGGTGCAAGGGGAGCTGCCGCCGTTGAGGGAGAATGGGTATCGTATCTTGCAGCCGGATTCTTCGCTCCAGCAGCGTAAGGTTCGCTCGGGCAAGAAGTACGTGGTGGAGTTGTTGATCAAGTGGAGGGGACTGTCTGCAGATGACGCTACGTGGGAGGAGGAGAGGCAAATTGCAGAAATTTTTCCCGACTTTGTTCCGAACCTTGAGGACAAGGTTGCTGTTCGAGGGGAGGGTATTGATGGGCCGCGGGAACGTGAGAGAGGTTCGAGCATAGCAGTCCGGCCCGTTCGTTAGAGGAAACCCAATCCTCGTTACCTAGATTGATCTCGCGAACAGTCTAGGATCTTCATTTATTTCCGTTGTTGAATAATAGGAGAATATACTCCTTCTATCTTTTTCCATTTTGTTATTTGCTTCCATGTATCAAGGGATGGATTGTCCCGAATCTTTGTTTCAGTATTCTTTATAAATCAATGAAAAATCCAAAAAGAAAGGTAGTCTAAACTACCAAACAAATATCTTGTGTTGTGTTCGTGTAAACGCCAATTGGGACCTTACCAAGCTCACGTCCTTAGGAAGTTATACTCTATTTTCTTCTTGCTTAGGTCTTCTGTACTTATTTTTGTTTTCATTAGTTTGTCAAATTAGAGTAAAAAACAAGGTCGTAGCTGCAAACAAGGTTTTTCCCCTAATATATTTACATTCATTCCAAAAAAAAAAAAGCAAAGTAAATTGCACTATATTATAAATTGAAATCATAATAGACAACTCAATGTAATTTAGATAGATTTTTGGTTTCTAAAGACAACTCACAATTGATGCCTTCTTGGTTTTACACAGTAGTTTTTTTCGGGGAGTTGAGAAGATAGTTTTGTAAGAAGAAAATGGGGTTTCTGTTAAGTCAAAGTCTCTGTATGCATAAGGGAAGGAAGATGAAGGTGTGAATATTAATACTGACGTGGTGGAGAATGGAGGAGCATAAACCTGATTCCCTGAGTGGAACACTAACTTTTGAGTACTTCATTAAGAAGGTAAATTTTTGTTCTCTTTTGTCATTTAGAAAATAGCGTTGAGTCAAAATGATTCATGTATATACAATTTTGTCATTTAAAATTTTTATATGAAGGTGAAAAAGTCTGTTTATGGTTTATTTATGTTTGATTGTGGTACTTAAAGGTTTTGTTTGGATTAACAAAGCTTCAAAAAAATAAAAATAAATTAATAACTTCTCTGCATCTTAGCCAAGGTTTATATTTGAAAATTTGGTATATAAGTTTGTCACAAACTAACTTATCGACATTTTTTAAAGTCTATTTAACTTGATATATATAGAGTGCTATTTCACAGCCAATGATTATTTTCTGGTATAATTTGCTATATATATAAATTTTTGTTAGAAAATAACTTATTGATAAATTGTATAGACAACTTATAGTTATTATATCAGAAACTTAAATTTCTTATAAGTAAGAACCTGGTTGGATTTTTGTCATTAGATGTTGAAATCTCTAAAAATGGGTTTTGGAATTAGAAATATATGAATGAATTTTTAATTTAAAAATATGAGTATAAGTAAAATTATTAAAATGAGCAAATGCAAAAGGGTGATATTAATATGTAGCCTTCAATAACAAATTAATTAAGTCTGTACCCTTGATAATCTAAAAATTAAGTATTAAGGAAAGAGAAAAAAAACATAAACCAACAATCTCCTTATTCTTTCAATTAATTACAGAAATGCCATTGAACATAAAATAATTTTATCTCTTTATAAAGTCCATTATATGATTCATAAACTGATCAAAAATACTGTTCCGGCCAATAATACTGTTCATCTGAGATTGCCAACACTAATCATTATCTGATATAGTAAAACATTTTACGATTATATTGTATAACTATTTATTTATCATGCTAAATAGTATGATATCAGGATAAGATGCATATCGATATCCGTATCTGTATATTTTTAATGAAATTTTGATGTTTTAATAAGAATATATTATGGTTAGATGATTATTTATTGGATTAACAAGATAACAATATATATATACATATCAATAAGTTTACATATAAATTGTGTTACATCAAATTATATCGCGATATGTTTATCAATAATATGATAAACTTATATTTATCGCAGTAACTTATTTTTTATTTCATATACATAATATATATATATATATATATCAATAAATTTACATATATATCGTGTTACATCAAATCAGTTAACAAGATAGAAATATCAATAAGTTTACATATATATCGTGTTACATCAAATTGTATCGCGATATGTTTATTTATGTGTTAAACTTATATTTATCGCAGTAACTCATTTTTTATATCATATACATAAAATAATGAGTCATATAAAGTATAGTATTTGTGTGATAACTATTTGATTAACATGTTAACAAATAACAATTATTGTAGCGTAAAAATTCTATTTGTTAAATCCATAATTATCATGTTAAACAAGTTATCATATTTAACCATGGATGCACTGTATCCTGAACAAACCGATCAGAGATTGAACAGCCAAAAGAAACCCATGAAATCTGGTGATGAAAATAACATCTCAATTATCTCATTCTCAGTTTTTATGAGAAATAATTAAAAAAACAAAGAAGAGTATCACATACACTATCTATGTAGACCACCACCTTCATAATATTCAACTATCACAACTCCTCCGTCGCAATCTCTCTGCACAATTCCAATCGGAATTGGAACCACCACCGAGATTTGAACTCGCCACGGCCACCGCGTGGCCTTGATCTTCATGGAATCCAAATTGTACCACCACCCCATCATCACATCAACAGAATCAAAATCGGGACCACCACTAATCCACTATCAAAATCGGAACCATCATTGAAAATCAGTTTTGATTTAACTTAATTTTGTTTTGCCTTGAAACATTTGTTGCTGTCAATTTCTTGAGGAAAAAAAACAAATTCTTCGTCGGAGAAAGAGGCAAAGAGAGAGAGAAAAGATGAGAAGTTAAAACAAATTATGAAAAAAAATGTGAGGGACAATAATGTAAAATTATTTGCATAAATACTGACAGAACAGTGTTTGTTTGTGTCAGTTAATTATTGAGTCTTCTGGGGGTACAGATTGCAATTTCCCAATGCAAAATACTAAATTTTAAAAACATTTAAAACTTAACTAGTCATACTTACGTAAAACAAAATGAGCTTAAAAATCTATCCCTCGGTGTAGCGCGGGTATTTGTCTAGTAGTTCAAATAGTTCAATTTCAAAGCTTCATTCATTTTTTTAGACATCAATTAAATTTACAAAACCTGACAAATAATACAATTTCAATTACGCAAAATAACACACTTGCTAGAATCGAATTCCGATTAAAAAAAAAAAAAAAATCTGCATAAGTGGACAACTAACCATGTAACTAACACTGTCCTACAACTCCAATTCTTTAAATGCAAAAACACAATATAATTGCACTACTATAAGTTAGAAATAAAAATAATTCTACATTGGAGAAACTTATTTCATTAATTGTTGTTGATATATTGCTTATTTACATGATATTTTCGAGGAAGCAATATATTAATGAAAGGAAAAAAAATTACAAGTCGACCAATAGGGTGAGATTAAAACCCTAATTATCTTCTTTTCCAACAAAAATATGTTTTACTACTTAAACCTGATTATTACTATTACACTATCCAAGTAATCTGAACTCTAGTTGCTCAAAAAAAGTGCTCAAAAAAAGGAAAATGTCATCAGACGAACTCTGATGTTTTACTCAGAGAAAATCAAGAACTCATCAAAGAGCTCAGTAAACCACTACAAAGATCTCTACTTCCGAACCAAGTACTTGCAACTGTTTTCTACTCAAACCAAAGCATGCTTTTATAGACAATATTGGTCATACTAGAGACATCCTCAAACCTCAATACAATCCCTGAATGCCATCCCCATCCGTTTTCTCATAACAGTTGTAATTGTTTCTTGTTTCGTTTAATTTTCTGGCAAAAATATAGGAACAAAAGTGAAAAATGTAAGCCTTTTCTCCTTTTTCTCTATTCCATTACTAAAGCATCATCTTATGGAGACACCACAGGGCCTTAACTTATTTTGAGACTGGTTTTAAAAAAACCTTATACTCGCTAAGCTGTATCCAATGTAAAAACGGGTTTTTTTATGTGGAATATATATTGGGTCAATTTGCTGAATAACCATATTCACAAATGTAATTAAGAATATAGCATATTAAATGGAAAAATTAGAAAAATAGGATAAAGGGTACATAGAATTACCATTTTGGTGTCCTGGATTATTTGGTAGGTGGTGGCCATTGGTGGCCGGAAACCGGCAGACGGCGGTGGCCGGAGATCGGAGGTGACCGGCAGTGGTCGGAGTTCGGAGGTGACCGGCGGTGGCCGGAGTTCGCCGGAGGTTGGAGGTGGCCGGCGGTGGCCGGAGTTCGCCGGAGGTCCAAAATGACCGGAGTTTGCCGGAGGTCAGAGTTTCGCCGGTGGTGGGAGGTGGCCGGAATTAATGGCCGGTGGTTGGCAGTAGTGGTGGCTGAAGGAAAACTAAACCCTAGAGGATAGTATATTGGGAACCCTAGGGTGATGGGGATAAAGAGGTGGAGGTGGAAGTGGTGTTGGTGGCAAGAAGGTAAAGGTGGTGATGGTGATATGGAGTTGGTGGAGAGGTTATAACAAGGTTAATATAGTATATACTAGAAATAGCTCGCGCGATGCAAGAGATATATCTAATCTTATTTTTATTAATTATGATATATTTTAAATTTATAAATATATTTTTGAAATGTCTGTTTTTATATGATTTAAAAAAAATTAGTTTAATATTTGTTCCTTTATATATGGTTCTTAATGTTTGGATGCAAAATAAAATAAACAAAACATATAGGAAACTTTTTGATTGAAGTTTTGAATTTTATTAATTTGTGATAAATTGTTAGGTTCTTAGAGCATCTCCAACACCACTCTATTTTAAAGTTAATACTCTCTTATAGCGTAACATTTGCTCTAACCCTACTATATATCTTATTCTAAAATAGAGTAAATGGTGGGATTACTCTATATGCAGCTTTAATTTTTTACACTCCATTTTTTAGTATAAAATAGATTGATACATTGAAAAAACTATGCTTTATTTTATAGTAAAATATATTGGAGATAGTCTTAGCATACATGAGGTTTGTGTATAGATCATATATCAGATATTCGAAACAAAACTTGAGTATTGAAAATTGTTTAAAAATATTACTAGATAAATCTTATATTTCCCTACATCTTTTCCAAAACTGTAATATATGGATGTGATCAAGACTTATATGAAATGCTAGATCTATATAATCACAAAATTATTAGCGAAACTCATTAACCATGAATAGAAATTAAAAAATTTATGTATTAGTCTCAAGCGTAAAGAAAAAGAACATCTCTTTCACATTCATTAAAGAAAAATAATTGATAAATATTTATCTTTTTGCAAGTGGTTTTACAACTTTATATTTTTTTAACTCAATCTTAATATTTGATTTTCTTTTTGACTCCACAATATAAAGCTACGGTTTGATTTTCTTCGGTTAGCCTCCTAACAAATATCTTGTGAATTAGAGACTCTATATGAATGCTTAAAATGTGTTATACTTCTATGATGATGGGTTATTTTTCAGTCCTTGTCTCTATTCTTATTCATTATGTTCTTTTAATTGTCAAAAAATGAACTCTCCAACATGTCAATTAGTGTAGATGGAAGGGAAGACACAATTAGAAAAATTGATATCAACAATAGATACATTCCAATTATCTTTCTGACATAAGTACATTTCTAAATTATTTTAACTTACATCTAAATGTTTTTTTTTAATTAACTATATTTAAACTTATAATATATATGTTGACTTTTCCATCAGATTTTGATGATTTTAAAATAAGATATTTGCGAGAAAAGAATCAGACCGGCTCAAATTCATCCAATCAATAAACTAAACTTCTAA
Organism: Camelina hispida; assembly: GCA_023657505.1. NCBI lineage: Eukaryota > Viridiplantae > Streptophyta > Magnoliopsida > Brassicales > Brassicaceae > Camelina > Camelina hispida. The sequence continues at coordinate 32,756,556 of CP094634.1, read as the reverse complement.
AACCTGAATTTTGTACTATAGTAATGAAATTATGAATCTAGACAATATGTTTTACAAGGTAACAGAAGAATCACCAAGGATTTATCATATGCTCCAATGTTTACTCTCTAATCTTGTAATCACCCTTAACATAAAAAAATTGGAATAATGCATATTAAAATATGGCTCATGTCAAAAAAATTTATGAAATATCTTATACTATATCTCGCATTAAATTTTGAATAAAATTTATGAAAAGAAAAGTGTGTCAAATTTAATGTTTTTTAGATTCGATATATTATCTCTATTTTCTAATCATTTTAAAATAAATACTATAATTACCATTAAATTATTTTGTGAAACTATTGTTTTCTATTATTTTATGGGGTGATTAATCAGTTATGTTATTTTAACTTTCTTTTAGTACAGACGTTTTAAAAACAGTCAAACTGTAACTTATAGAATATTAGATATAATTTAATTTTATCTGAGTTTTGTCTTTAATATAATATATATGATTATTGGATACAACATGATTTTTTAAATATATTAGAACATATTTTACATTTTTAAATTAGTCTGTCATAAATTAATTTGGCTTCAATTTTTATTTTAAAAGTATAAAAAAAAATTTTGTTTTAATTGGTTTGATCAGTAGTTTTATTTTTAGATTATATTGTATATGCTTCTTCCATTAGGAAATATATTATATGTTAAAACTAAAGGTTATGTTATGATACCATTATGCTATTTTTCTTTTCTTTTAGTACATACGTTTTAAAAATAGTCAAATGGTAACTTATGTAATATTAAATACAATTTAATTTTATCTGTGTTTTGTCTTTAATATAATATATATGATTATTGAATACAATGTGAATTTTTAAATATAGTAGTATATATTCTATATTTTTAAATTATTTTATTATAAATTAGCTTGGTTTTAATTTTACATTAAAAGTATGAAAACTTTTTTGTTTTAATTGGTTTGATCAGTAGTTTTATTTTTATCTGAGTTTTGTTTTTAATACAATATATATGATTATTGTATACAATGTATTTTTAAAAAATTATTAGTACATATTCTATATTTTAAAATTATTCTATCATAAATGAACTTGGTTTCAATGTTTACTTTAAAAGTATGAAAACTTTTTTGTTTTAATTGGTTTTATTAGTATTTTTTAAGTTATATGGTATATGCTTTCATTAGGTAATATATTATATGTTAAAACTAAAAATTTCGAAGAAATATATTTTGTAACAATGTGATTTTTTAAAAAAAAAAGCAAACTATACACCATATAAGATATAAATAAAATAAAGTATATTAAAAATGTTGTTATTATAATTTAGTTTTGCCCATGGTGTAACAGAGAAGGTTGCTGTCGTGAAATGTTGTTATTTAAAAAGAAAATTAATGCAATGTTTTAGGGAGAGAAATCAGGGATTATAATCAAATGTTAATGACCATAAAATCATAGGCGTTTGTTATTTTTATTACGTTATCAAACAGAGCAAAACGTAAGAAGGAAAAGCAGGATTTTCTTATAATGGGATTCTGAGATATCCTTAAAGATTGTAGTAAGTAATACAAATATTCCAATGGTAGTAATGCTTCATATTATTCTAATTTATGGGGAGGATCTTAGCAAATTTTTGAAAAATAAATTCAAAAATATGTATGGTTCGGAACTTAACACATTTATTTAAACAAAATTTAGAAACTCGATTTCAAACTTTTTGAAAACGTTGATGCATACAAATTAATTTTACATACGATTGAAATAGGTGTGGTGGGTCTGTAATGGATTAGAATTTTATGGTGCACAGGAGAATTTTACCAAATACACCAAAGTTTAGGAGAATTGTAAATAAAAGCACAAGGAGAACACTGAGATGATGGTGAATTAGAGATTTACTGGGAATGATGCGTAAGCAATGAGGAGACCCAATTGGATTTAGAAACGAACTTGTTAGAGAGATAAACATGAACCTGTTAGAGAGGTAAACATTGACGGACCTTTCGTCAACCGCGGTTTGAAGCGTTGTCACTGATCTGAGGTGGAAGGTTGAATTTGGGTTTGAATTTTAAGTTATTGGTTTGGGCCCAGAGTTGGAAGGAAAATGGATGGTTTTTTTTTTAAAACATATGAGTACAAGTGTCAGATATATAGTTAGCTAGGTGTCATGTTTTTAGAAGAAGTTGGAGAAAACCTTCTCTTATTATATAAGATTATAGTTTATATAAATTGTATTACTTTTTTATGGTTAGAGTAGTTATTTCTTGAATTATAATTTTTTTTTGAGTTATACAATGCAATTCCCCATATATATTTACATTCATATAAAAAAAAACACTAGATTAACACTTGAAGTCAAAAAACTGAGAAAATCAGAAGCTTGGTCTTGATGCTAGCCAGAGTAGAACTGTAGAAGTCCATTGCGATATTTCCCATCGCCACTAATTTGAATAGACAATGCTGGTTCCTGACCTGCCTATCTATCAATTGAATGATCTGAGTCGGGGATTTGGGAACAGTCCCATGTCTGCGATCATTCAGCTCCTGCCAAATAGAGTGAACCACGATCTAGTTCCCTTTCAGACAACAAACAAATGGCATCTTACACATTAAACCAAAAAAAACAAAACAAACAAAAGACTTTAAAATGATTTGTAATCGAAAACTTGAAGCTTAATGTTCTTGTCCAAAAATACTTGTCTAGGGAACACAGCCGATCCTATGGAAGGGCAGTGCTTGAACTTGAAAAATACTAAACTGATCACATACAACAATCTCGCCGAGACGATTAGTACTAATTTTTACTGTGATACGTCCATAATACATTACAATGTAACAACAACAAGAAAAAAAAGATAATGTCTTAGTACCCAAATGAAAAAGCATGAAACTTACATCCTAAATTTATTCCTCTATCATCTATAGTCTCCTAAATCACCTTTGGTCAGCTTTATTAAAAATTAGTGAAACAGATATAAGAGGCAGGGGATACTATTCTTCTCACTGAGAATTGTATTCCATAATTTACTATATAAAAGTCGCTTTCAGTCTGTGCAATAAAAAAACAAACAAGTCAAATAACCATCAAAGATCTGTACGAATTTTCTGACCGTTCTTACTTCATATACATAAAATAAATTTATTAAGCAATCCAAAACAAAAAAGGTTTAGTTGTCAACAAAACCGAATGTCCATCTTTCTTCTCTTCATCAGCTTCGTCGTCTTCTCCGTTGTTGACCTCCCGTCGTGCTTCTCTGCCGATCAACAGTATGAAGAGTGTAGCTTAGCTCTGAGATGTGGATCTGGACCGCAGGTGTTCGAGTCGAACACCACGTACCCGTTCTGGGGATCCAATAAACCCAAATCCTGCGGCCAATCATCGTTCGAACTCTCCTGCGTGGATAATCAAACCCTACCCCTAGATATCGGGGATCTCAATCTTCGCGTAAGATCTGTGAATCTGGAGGATCAAGTAATTATTGTTGTTGATGAGAGCTGGTTAGATGGGAACTGCCCACAGATTTGGAACTTCACTGGAGAGAAGGAGTTTACAGTAAACCTTTCCACCGATAAGATTGATTTGTTCGATTGCCCCGAAAACATAAACTATAGGATATACAAATATGTAAATATAAGTTTAGGGATCTATGTGTAAATATCTTAAACCCTAGTCTCCTCCTCTGTTGTATAAAATATAAATATGTGTAACACATTCATTTTAATAAATAAGAAACATTCAGCTTTACTGTATATGGTATCAGAGCAACGATCGAAATAACCCTAAAAATTTTTTTCACGCCACCGCCGCCGCAATGTCTACCTCTGGCAACGTCTCTCCTTCCACCGGTGAAGTCATCATGACAACAACTCAACCTCTCTTTATGGTGAACACTAGCAATGTCACCAAACTCAATGATACCAACTACTTGATGTGGAGTCTTCAGATGCACGCTTTGGTGGATGGTTATGAGCTTGCCGGATTCCTTGATGGATCCACTGTCGCTCCTGCTCCTACGGTGATGAACGGAGCCACCTCCACCCCCAATCCAGACTTTGCTCTCTAGAAACGTGAAGACCGTCTGCTGTTTAGCTCTCTTCTTGGAGCGATGTCTCCGTCTGTCCAACCTCTAGTCTCCCGTGCCACCACCACTGCCGCAGTCTGGGAGACCCTTGCCTCTACCTTTGCAAAACCGAGTCGTGGTCACGTCCACGGCATACGCACCCAAATCAAGGTATGGACCAAAGGGACTAAAACCATTGATGAATATATACGTGGTCTTGTTATTCGTTTCGATGAACTCGCAGCCCTTGGTAAACCTATGGATCATGACGATCAAATTGAGAAGATACTTGAAGGTCTTCCTGATGATTTCAAACCTGTTGTTGACCAAGTTGAGGGTAAGGATACTACTCCAACCATTTCTGATGTCCATGAACGTTTACGTAATCGTGAAGCCAAGCTTCTTGTTGTTGCGGCTGTCGCTCCGACCCCCTTTCCCATCTCCGCCAATGCTGTTCAACATCGTCCTAACAACAACAACAACAATAATTCCTACAACAACTACAACAACAAGCACAACAATCGCTCTCGCTCTCAACAGCAACGGTTCTCGCCAAACAACACCAACTCCAACAACTGGTCGTCCTCCTATGGCAACAATAACCGGTCTTCTCGACCTTACTTAGGCAAGTGCCAACTGTGCAATGAACAGGGACATAGCGCACGTCGTTGTCCACAGTTCCAATCCATGCAGTCTGCTCCGCCGCACAACTCCAGCCCTTTCACTCCCTGGCAACCCCGTGCCAACATGGCTGCTGCCAACCAATCACCGGCAATCCTTGACAGTGGAGCTACTCACCATATCACCAACGACCTCCACAACCTCACGATGCACCAGCCCTATAATGGTGGTGATGACCTCACCATTGCTGATGGTTCGAATCTGACCATCACTCATACGGGTTCTTCACTTCTTCCCTCGAACTCTCGTCCATTAAAATTGGACAAAATACTTTGTGTTCCCAATATACACAAGAACCTAATATCTGTGTATCGTCTCTGCAACACTAATCTTGTGTCTGTTCATCTCTATCCTACATTCTTCCAGGTGAAGGATCTCAGTACCGGGGTCCTATTACTCCAAGGTCGCACCAATAATGAGTTGTATGAATGGCCGGTCACCAATCCGCGAGCTATGGCTATGTTGTCCTCATCTGGTCCGCGCACAAATCTACTCTCGTGGCATTCAAGATTGGGCCATCCCTCTCCACCTATCTTAAACACTATTGTTTCTACTTTTTCTCTTCCTGTTGCAATTTCCAATTCCAAAACCTTGTCCTGCTCGGATTGTCTCATTAATAAAACACACAAGCTTCCTTTCTCTCAAAATTCTATTGTTTCAACTCGACCCCTTGAGTATGTTTACTCCGATGTGTGGACATCCCCTATATTATCTCCTCAAAACTACAAATATTATCTTGTTCTCATCGACCACTTTACTCGCTACACATGGTTGTATCCGCTTCAACGCAAATCCGATGTCAAACATGTGTTCATCACCTACAAAGCACTGGTTGAGAATCGTTTTCAGACCAAGATTGGAACGTTGTTTACCGATAATGGAGGTGAATATATTGCTTTACGTGGTTTTCTTGCTACTGTTGGTATCTCTCATCTAACGTCTCCACCTCACACTCCCGAACACAACGGGATTTCAGAAAGGAAACATCGTCATATCGTTGAGACTGGTCTCACTCTTATGTCCACTGCCTCGGTTCCAAAAGAGCACTGGCCATATGCTCTTGCTACTGCTGTCTATTTAATCAACCGAATGCCGACACCTGTACTGAATCTTCAGTCACCATTTCAAAAGCTCTTTGGGACACCTCCTCATTATGAAAAACTTCGTGTGTTTGGTTGCTTGTGCTTCCCGTGGTTGCGTCCTTATACGCAGCATAAACTTGATGATAGGTCTCGAGGTTGTGTGTTTATGGGCTACTCTGCAACTCAAAGTGCGTATTACTGTCTCCTTATACCGACTGGTCGTGTATATACGTCTCGACATGTCCAATTTCTTGAGGATGTGTTTCCATTTCGTGACTCTCCACCACATCAAGACGACTCGTCTGCGATGACTGTTCCGTCGTCTTCATCTTTGGTCTCTCCTGTTGCTGCTCACTTTCCATCATCGACGATAGCGCCTCCCTCCACTCCTGATCCCATGGTTCCACTTGTTATCCCTAGTAATCCACCGCCTCTTGATCGTGATATACGTTTTACGTATCATCGTCGTAATCATGGTGTAACACAACAAGGACCACGAACATCAACCTCTACGCAACATAGAGCCTCAACTCACCACGAGTCCGTCCATGATCGCTCCTCCTCGACTTCATCTTCTCAAACTGCCTCCTCTGCTTCGACTCCAGTAACGTCGTCTACGTCCTCACCTTCTTCGTCTCCAGGATCCTCGTACTCTGATCTTCACCCGCTACGGTCCTCTTCGTCACAGGTAACAATCTCTATCCCTACTAACTCTTCTTCTCCTCCTCCTTCTTTGGAGCCTACTGCTCCTCTTGAAAATGAATCGCAGCCCACGATTCAGCGTAACCCTCTTCCTATCGAGCCTACTGCTCCACGCCAAAATGAGTTGCAACCCTCAACTCAGCCACAACCAGTTACAAATTCCCAATCACACCAAGCTCATCCAATAGAACCACAGAACCAAAATCACATTATTGAACCACCAAGAAATATCCACAAAATGCAAACTCGGGCCAAAAACAATATTACCAAACCCAACCGCAAACTGAGTCTTCATGTTACGTCTCGAACAATCTCCAAAGAACCAAAAACAATTATCCAAGCCTTAAAAGATCTTAATTGGCGACGCGCAAGTTCCGTGGAGTTTGATGCTTTAATTGGTACTCACACTTGGGATTTAGTTCCGCCTAATGCACAATAGAATGTCGTTGGCTGTAAGTGGGTTTTCACAACCAAATATCTTGCTAGTGGTGATCTTGATCGATACAAAGCCAGATTAGTTGCAAAGGGATATCACCAACAGTACGGCAAGGACTATGCAGAGACTTTTAGCCCTGTTATCAAGTCAACAACGATCCGTGTGGTACTCGATGTCGCTGTAAAACTTGCTTGGCCGATCAAACAGTTGGATGTCAACAATGCTTTTCTTCAAGGAGAATTAACTGAGGAAGTCTATATGTCCCAACCGCCTGGATTTGTTGATCCTAATCACCCCACTCATGTCTGTTGGTTGCGGAAGCCTATCTAAGGACTCAAGCAAGCCCCACGTGCATGGTATATGGCTCTCAAACAACATCTTCTAGACACTGGTTTCACTAACTCCCTTGCAGACACTTCATTGTTTACTCGCGCTGCTGGGTCATACCTCACATACGTGTTAGTTTATGTTGACGACATCATCGTTACTGGAAATCATTCTGCTATGGTTGACAGTGTTCTACGCTCCTTTGCTGACCGTTTCTCTATCAAGGATCCAGCCGACATTCATTACTTTCTTGGCATCGAGGTCTCACGCTCCTCACGTGGGCTCCACCTTATGCAACGTAAGTATATCATGGACCTTCTTGTCAAAAATAACATGTCTGAAGCTAAACCGGTTGCCACACCTCTCCCAACCTCACCGAAACTGACAATTCATGGTGGAACTCCTCTTGAAGATGCCTCTCAGTACCGGTCAGTTGTTGGGAGTCTGCAATATCTGTCGTTCACGCGTCCTGACATCTCCTATGCGGTCAACCGTCTCTCCCAATTCATGCATCGTCTGACACAAGAACACTGGACTGCCGCGAAATGCGTACTCCGTTACCTCGCTGGCACCCCTACACATGGTATATATATGACTGCTTCTTCTCCTGTGACTCTACATGCGCTTTCTGATGCAGATTGGGCTGGTGACACTGATGACTATGTTTCTACTAATGGTTATATTGTATACAATGGTCGCAATCCGGTATCTTGGTCTTCAAAGAAACAACGCGGTGTTGCCCGCTCCTCTACTGAAGCTGAATATCGTGCTGTTGCGAATACGGCTGCTGAGGTACGGTGGTTGTGTTCTCTCCTCTCCGATCTCCACATTGTCTTACCCACCACGCCGGTCATATACTGTGACAACATCGGTGCGACCTATCTTTGTGCCAATCCTGTTTTCCACTCAAGAATGAAGCATATAGCACTTGATTACCACTTTGTTTGGAACCAAATACAGTCCAAAATGCTTCGAGTCTCTCATGTGTCTACTCACGATCAGCTGGCTGATACGCTTACCAAACCACTCTCACGCTCTAAGTTCACTGAAGCCTGTTTCAAGCTGGGTGTTGCAAAGCTCCCTCCATCTTGAGGGGGCGTATAGGATATACAAATATGTAAATATAAGTTTAGGGATCTATGTGTAAATATCTTAAACCCTAGTCTCCTCCTCTGTTGTATAAATATGTGTAACACATTCATTTTAATAAATAAGAAACATTCAGCTCTATATAAACTCGCTATCAAATATTTCTTGCCAAACAAGCAACGACAGTCGGATAACATATCACGTCTTTGGACCGGCGTATGTTCATGTCCATGGTTGTACAAAGGTTGGGGAAATTCCGATGCTTCGGTCTGCTAAGAACGACCTTCACCAGTCAAATGACTCGAACCGAGCATTAAAGCGGGCTTTGGATCAAGGGTTCGATTCAATATTTTTAAACCCGATCCGGAAAGCGAACCGGACAACCTTCTGGGTCACCGGGTCGACCCGGTCTGACCGTGGGTCATTAATTTACTGAATTTCATTATATATATATATATATATATATATATATATATATATATATGTTTATATTTTAGTTTTATGAATTTTCAAACAATATTTTTCCGTATCTATCAGTTATTAGTTAGTATATATTTTTGAACAATAATTATAAAATTTTATTTCTTATGATTTTAATCCAAACAATAACAGCAAGATATAATAGGAGAACTAATATAAAAAATTATTTTTACCTTCCACATGAATTAATATTAGAAAAAATGTGACCGAACGAAATAAAAAAGAAGGAAACCAGGTACACTTAAATTTGTCCCACATCGGAGGATAATAAAGAAAGCAATGCATGATTTGGTCTTTATATATGCCCGTTTAAGTGTATGAGTTGAATGTTGAAATTGACCGAATTGACCTGGACCGCCGGTTAAACCGCCGGTTAGCGGGTTTTAGCCGGGTTTCTTAGTATCCGGTTTTTAAGTAATATCCGGACCGGGATACTTTCCGGTTCGCGGTTAAACCGGTTCGACCGGGCGGTCCGGTCCGGATTTCAAAACATTGGTTCGATTTGAAGTACAGCATAGCGAATCAAGTTTGCCAGACTTGTATCACTTCCAATGGGATTTGTGGTTCGGAGTCGGTGTCAGAAAATTTCCAATGTCTGTGTGAAGACAAGCCTCGCAAATCCTCCTGTCACGATAACCAAGGTTAGTCCTTCATCATTTACTTCTTTCAGTCCTAATTTTCATTTTTACTATTATGATTACATTTAAGATTAGTTCCATAGGATCGATTCTGAACATAGGTATACTTTGACCAATTGGTAGAGTTCAAATTTTTTATCGTTATTGACCCAATCGGCCAATCGTTAAGTATGTGATTTAAGCAGTGAATATAAAAGTCTCTCAAAGTAAACTAATAGTGAGTCTCTGCTTCGGTCACTATACTCATTTGACTTTGACTTTGTCGTCGCGTAAGCTTATCTCTCTATTTGCGTAGCTCAGAAGAACTCAAGAGAACCAATGACCATGTACTATCCTTCCATTTCTTTTCTGATCTTTTTCTTCCTCTTCCACTTCTACTTCAAGTAAACATGAACTTGGATTGTGTGAGTGTGACATTCTGCTTTAATGTGGGAACATCACCGCTGGTTTCCCTTTCTGGGGAGGGAATCGTAAGAAACATTGCGGTCACCCATTGCTGGAGTTTCACTGCAACAAAAACAACAATGTTCGATCAAACGTATCTTTACATCCACCAACACAACCTTACCAACATTGTTCCGATCTTCCTCTGTTAATTTTCACAGGTTTAGACGTATCTTGCCAGTGGGCCTAGAGAGAACTGGTTGGGAAATTTCTTCCGACTTGGGATTAACTGCAACAATAACATCACCTGTTCAATCATCTTACACCATTTCTACCAAGTTCTCCATATAGATCAAAGCAGAGCTTTTAGGTTATTTTAGCAAGTCTACATTGACAGCCACATGCAACCTTGCCTCCCAAAATCTTTGAGCACCTACAAGACCCTCACTGGTTTCTACCTCTCAGAGTCTCAGACCTTAAGTTTCCTTACTGTTCTGTGTCGTGATAGAGGACCTCCCTGAGTCTCAAAAACTTCTAAAGATGATTTATTATGCGAAAATTTTATATGTGGAAACAAATTTTAAAGTTTGATTCATAGAAAATGTGAACTGAAAAGACGGTAAATATTGTAAAAATGGATCCTATCTTCGGAATATTTTATTAAGTATAAGAAATGGCTAAGCACATCATGAGTTTGAAGTCGTGGTACAAAATAAAATTTAAAAGGTTGGTCAAAGAGACCAAATCATACCTTCATTAGTTCAACTCTTGCAAAACCACGACATACTTACACCAAAATCATTGACATATTCCTTCATCTCTTCAACATTTCTCCTATTACTTCCAACACAATGATCAATCTGTTTCTATCTCCAACAAGTTCTGTGTTCCGTAGAATCTTATGGATGCTCTTTCTTTACCAATCCTGTGTTTACTCAGCTGATGAGCTTCATAAACACTGCAGTAGCCCGTTTAGCTGCGGTAACCAGAGAAATCTTTCATACCCTTTTTGGATACCTGGCAGAGAAGACTGTGGCCACCCCGACTTCAAGCTCGACTGTAGTGGAGGATACGCAGAGCTTAGCATCTCCTCTATGACATTTAGAATTCTAGAGGCAAATTATACTACTGGTTTCATAAGACTCGGCAGCGTGGATTATATCAACAACCTTTGTCCTCAAAGCCCACCAAATGTGCAGTTCAACGAAAACGTTCTTCCATTCGCTCCTGACACCAAGATGCTGACGCTTTATTACGACTGCACCGGAGACTTTTCACCGTTTGTTTCTACTTATGTTGGATTCTTTGATTGTGAGGATGATGACACAAGAAATTTCTATATAACGAGAGACCTCTCATCCCCTCAACTTGAAGGTATTAGTACACTTTTAAACGACTTCAGGGGATCATGCAGAAGAGGCGTCAGTATTCCTGCTTCTAGACAAGCTTTGGATACACTGGAGAAAACTCCGGGTACAGATAATCTAAAGAAGGCTCTTGAAGAGGGTTTCGGGCTTGAAGTTAACTCAGATTGTCAGATGTGCATATCCTCAGGAGGTACTTGTGGATATAAACAAAGGTCAGGTGGATTTATCTGCTATTGTATAGACGAGGCGTATAGTCGTACTTGCGGTTCTAGAAACAAGGGTAAGATTTCTTGCCCCCACATGTTCTACTTTCCTAATAGGTTCAACAATAACCACCACTTGTCCCTTCCTCAAATCACATAATATATATTTGATGTTATATAGAGAAAAAAAAACACTTCCAATGCTCTAAACATATTTTTTTAACTCAACATATATCACCAAATTTTGTTTCAATTCAATGATTTTGTTTGAACAAACTTACAAATTAAACTATTTCATTTGTTATTAATAATAATGAATCATCACAATCCGCACCATGACAATAACATATGACTTAACCGTGCCGGCCCGTAGGAGTATGACGCCTAAAGCATACCTTAAAATGGTGCCTCTTAACTCCAATTTTTTTTCTTCCCAAAAACTATATAACTATGCAAAAATCACCAAAAAATTCACTTAAAAAAAAAACAATTGTACATAAACATCAACATACATCATCTGTTGTCAAAAGAAAAAACATTGAGAATTTTTTTATGTTAGTTAATGTAAATTGTATTATAAGAAAATTTAGATAAAACAGAATATTGTGGTTGAGATAAAATAGAGGAAAAAATCACGAATACTACAGATGTGGGGTTTGAACCCCTGCACAAAAAAGTCAAAATCAAAGAAAAAAACCACTACACCAAAAGAACTTTCGTAAATCTGCTGCTCCTAAAAAACTTATAATATCCGGCGCCTAAATCCCTTGCTTTACAGGCTTAGGTCAGGGCCGGCACTGTGACTTAACATCGGTAAAATGTTGTTTATTCATTATATTTTTCTAAAAATATTTAGGATCATAAATCTTTAAAATTTTTAGTTATATAAAAACTTTGTAAAAATAAACATTTAACCATTACCAATAAATTGATTTGATATTTAAAATATAGTTTTTGGTTAATTATTATTTTTAAGTAAGAATGTCTTATTAATTTTACATATTTAAAAATATTTTTTAAAAGGGTATTTTTTCAAAAGTGTAAACAAAGAGAGGGCATTTTTCCAAATTCCCTCAAGTTGTAATTCAAAGTTATGTATGTAGTTCAAACTGATTTTATTATTTGTGCAGGTCGATCCATAGGTATAAACTTCAAGGCAAAAGCAGGTGCTTATTGTTTTCCTATTTATTAAAGAAAGCTGATTTGATTACAACACTATAGTCTTATTATTATTTGTTTCCGTCTTAAGGCATTGTAGCTGCATCTGCATTGGTGGGAGTCATTCTTATAGTTGCTGGTTTGTTCTGTATAATTAGCTACCGAAGGAAGACATCGGATAATCTGAGAAAACAGAAACTAAGGGCACTTATTCCACTCAAACACTATAGCTATGCGCAAGTACAGAGAATTACAAAGTCATTCGCCGAAGTGGTTGGGAAAGGCGGATTTGGAACAGTCTACAAAGGAACTCTTTCTGACGGTCGTAGTGTTGCAGTGAAGATCTTGAAAGACTCAAAAGGTAATGGGGAAGACTTCATCAATGAAGTTGCGAGCATGAGCAAAACTTCTCATGTCAACATTGTTTCCCTTCTTGGATTCTGCTCTGAAGGTTCCAAGAGAGCAATTCTTTATGAATTTGTAGAAAATGGATCACTCGATAGGTTCATCTCGAGAAAGACCACAATGAACATAGACTGGATGGCACTTTATAGTATCGCTCTAGGCATTGCTCGTGGGCTGGAGTACTTACACCATGGCTGCAAAACGAGGATTGTACATTTCGACATCAAACCACAAAATATACTTTTAGATGACAACTTTTGTCCTAAAGTTTCAGACTTTGGTCTGGCTAAGCTCTGCGAGAAGAAAGAAAGCACCATGTCATTAGCAAACACAAGAGGAACAATAGGTTACATTGCACCTGAATTGTTTTCATGGATGTATGGCCGGGTCTCTCACAAATCTGATGTGTACAGCTATGGAATGTTACTCCTCGAAATGATAGGAGCAAGGAACAAAGAAAGAGTTGAACATAGCTCTGCTTCAAACAAAAGCTCTATGTACTTTCCTGAATGGATATACAAGGATCTTGAGAAAGCAAACACTAGAAGGCTTATTGAGAATGGAAACAGCAGCGAAGAAGAAGAGGTGGTAAAGAAGATGACGCTGGTGGGTTTGTGGTGTATTCAAACTTCCCCATCAGATCGCCCGGCGATGAACAGAGTTATAGAGATGATGGAAGGAAACCTTGATGCTCTTGAAGTCCCTCCTAGGCCTGTTTTTCAAATTCCCGCTGCGCCACTTCAAGAATCTTCTACGCTCTCAGAGGATATTTCAATTTACACAGAAGTATGTTCCACAAATGTCGCATAAAGAAGAAACCTTTTTGGAACTTATAAAAGCATGAAAGCAGCAAAATATATTTATTCAAGAAATGTTACATATTGTTTATATTCCAGATTGTGTCACCAGTCATCAAGTAAACTGTCAACTCTAAGGCTTATTTCACTTATTCTGTCGAGACTATTTAGAGAAACCCGTGGAAAGTAACTCATTTTCTAACGTTCTCCGATCTTGCCCTCTAGCAGCTTGCTTTGCTAGTGTGCTGCCAACAAATTTCGTTCGATGTTTGATGGAATCCGGATAGATTTCATTTCAGAGTCGCAGTAACCTCCATAACAATTAACTACGTCATTTACAGTTAACTAATGTGCATTGGTGAGAGTTCCATTGAGTTTATCATCATACTAGAGAGAGCCCGCCAGTTGGACGGGTTTATTTTTTTTGTTAGTTTTTGCATGCAATTTTTTTTATGGACATTTCTTTTATTTTTCTATTTTTTTTTTGGTAGGAAGTAGATAGCAGACAAATTTTTTAATATTTTAACAAGAAGATATCTCGTGCTTAAAGTACGGTCAACATTTTAAAAGAAAAATATAATATAATAATAAATATTATTGTTATATTTCTTTAGAAAAATTATTTTGTTTGAGATAATATTTATTTTTAATTGTTCTATATATCTATATATATCTTTGTAATATTAATTATTTTAAAATATTATAGTATTTTATTTTTGATGTATATTACAGTTTTATATTGTTTGTTTGTTGTATTTGCATCAATATTTTGTGAAATATGAAGTAGTAATTTTAATATTATAATTGTGAAAAATAAAATTTATTAATTTATCAACTAGATAAATTTAATTTTACCAATCCGCCAACGTGGAAATTAAAACAAACATTTTTCATAGATTAAGTAATATATATATATATATATATATATATATCTTTTACATTAAAAAATAAGCAATATATCTTCGATTTAAAAAATTCAAATCACAACATATGCAGAAAAATAAAATATAAAAATTCCAAACAATTTGTAAATAAAAGAAAAGAAATATGATAGGAGAATCATAATTTGAAATCTTAATAAAATCTTTGAAATTTTGTTATTAAAAATAATTTAATTGTCTACTTGGATATAAAGTCCTAGTTTTGGAAATTCGGATAGGTTTATATTTTTTTAAAAAATATGTAGTAATTTCGTCCTTATTTTTATTAGAGAGAAAATAAATTTTTTAACTAATAATTATCTATATTTTTAAAAAAACTTAGCTGTTAATTTTTATTTTTTATTCTTTTTTCAAGTACAAAGTAGTTTTGATTTGAATATATTTTCTAACTTTTCTAAATTTTTTTCTTTTTGATCACTCAGCGTTTTTTATTTTAAATTAATTATATTTATTTAATTAATCTTGATTAAAATTTTTAAATGGTAATTGAATGTAATTTTTACATATTTTAAGGTTAGTTTTATATTTGTACTTCCCAATTAATATAGTAGGATTGTTTAAAATCAAAAAGAAATTACAATCGGACGTTCTGTGGGTATGCAGCCCCATTGACCTCCTCCAACATCTCCGGCTTAACAATATCCGGGTTACATCCAAATAATGAAAACCAAGTGGTAAAAACTATTAAATGCACATAATGAGGAGTGAGCTCTTTTTGATTGGTTAGTTGGAGAACCCACTTTTTATTATATACAAAAAGAGTTTTTGTTTATTATTATAGTTTTTAAAAAATGTGTAAGATATATTTTATTTTCCTTTTCTGTTTCTTTTTTCTGTATGTTTATGTAGAGTTACATAAGGTTTAATGAGAGCTTTAACAATTAGTAAAAACATTTTTACTGTATAGTTTTTCAATCCAATATGTATGATTCAATAAGTCAATATAGCTTTTTGTAGTTAATCTTGGTCTTGCATGAATCCATATATATGTTCTTTCCTTATACAACATTAACTCTTAATAGGGCTACATATTCTTTTATTTTTAATAATTAACTAATTAATAGATAAATTTTATAGTCTTGTGAATTAAAATTCGGGCTATGCGTTTGTTATCCTATTATTAATTATTTTTATAATCACTTTTTTGTTAATAGAAGATACCTATTAGTTTGATTTCTCATTATCTTTATTTTGTTCTATAAAATTTTATTTTGTCAGATTTATTAGTGTTTTATGATTTCATTATTCATTTCTTTAGTTACATTCATTTGTTCTTTATAGTATATATTTTTGCATGGTTATTGTAACTGTTTTCTATAATTTTTATCTCCACACACATGTAGCAAACAAATAACTTGTACAGTTACAACTTAAAAACATGAAAAGAGATTTTTCTTATACACATGTTGTGGCTATTCTTTTACTTTCAGTTTTTTGAAAATGAAGATTCACCTTTTTTTTTACTGCAAATTTTTATTTCCTTTCATGCAGCATTCTTTGAAAATAAGTGCTTGGACAACAAAAGTAATTCAAATTTTTTACCATCATCATAAATAAAAAAAAAGTTCATTTTACCATCTTCATCAAAAAGTGCATATGTAGTAGAAGAAATAATACCTCAATGTACATAAAATTATGCAGCAATATTTGTATGTTCTAGAGATAGTTAAAACAGAAGTAAACAATTATGTCGTTATGACACATGTAAAATTTTTGAGAATCATTTGGGAGCTTTAAAAGCTCAAAAATATAATAAAATATATATAAATAAAAATAGCAGGTTATAAAGATAACTAAAGATAAGAAACCAAAAAATTAATAGTTTCTTATAAAATATGATAAAACTTTAATAGAAATCAAAATTTACCGCTATGCCGTATTTGAATTACTTGAACATCATATAAACATAATAATATGAATATCTACAAACTAAAACCAACATTTGCTTCCATATCTTCATAAGTGATGTAAAGAAAATATTTGAAACACCATCAGTTATATATAAAGATGATATTCTAGAATTTTAAATTTTATGGGGAATTTGACATTTGATGGTGCTTAGTGAGGTGTTTGCTATTTATAGGGAATTTGTTGATAACAAATGTGAAGGTCATGCAAAATTGAGTGTACGTCACAAAACTAATTTGAGTTAATGGTGTTTTTAATGCATTCAGTTATTTTTTAATGTAAACAAATCTTAGAAGTTAAAGGTCCCAAGAAACATGAAAATGTTTTGATAGTGTGTAGTTAGTGGGTTAAATGAGTTAATTGTACATATAAGATGATTAAAATTAGAAATACAAATACAAATTTCTAATGCAAGGGTGAGAGATGAAACTCAATATAAGACGATTATTTAGTTACTAAAATGACATTGCAAAACAAATTTAATAATATAGTTGTGTAAAATATTTATAGATGTATGCATGTTGATAACAAATTACATATATGTTATTTATGTAAGTAATTCACATTCAAGTGTATTAATTGGTTGGTCAACCATGAACATGGTAGAGAAAACATGACCCAAATAATTTGACTTAATTCTGTTTTGAATGCATATAATTGTGTTTAATCTTGATTTGAATTTCCCCCATATATGTGCTCTTGTTCACCGAACAAATACAAATATTTTACTTGCATACCTTGCATTTATACATGATCTATTCGAGTCTTATGAGGATTTACTTATGCTAAATCAATAGTTAATTTCCTCACTCTTCACTGTAAGATTGTATGTTCATATTGGCTTGCAGTTTTCTGTATTTAGCTCCCAAGAGACTCACAAATTTCTATTTTATAAGTGTAATCGCCAATTGACGGATCATCATCTGTTTTCCATGATTTTTGTTGTGGCTAGAGATAGTCATATGGGTTCAATGAAGTTTGTACGAACAAAATAAATGATTTTAATTTAGTAACATGAGTCACTTTCTGCTAGAAAGTTTTTGGAGGAACCCTTCTTTATTATATAAGATAATATAAATTTTTTAATGTAGAGAAACTCGAGAACCTATTTTTTTTTGTGTATATTAGTGAGAAACTCAATATAATATATTTTTATGTATAATATTTTTTAATATAATTTAGTTGAATATTTATTTTGTTATTTTGTTTTACACTTTATCTTAAATTATATTAAAAATTATTAATATTTTTAAACATATTAAATATACTTAATTTTATTAATTAGTTATATTTTATACCATATATCATATTATCAATAATAAATTTATAAGTACTAATATAGTTAGTGAAAGTTTTAAAATATGATTTTCAACTTTCATATTTTATTAAATCATACTAATATAATAAATTGGATTTTAAATTTATTCACTTTATCCTAATACATTATAGCTAAAGTCTTTTTATATCAAAAATAACATGGAAATAATTTAGTCTTTGTCTTTGATAACAAAATATCCACAATGTTGGCTTTTCCAGTCTTATAATTCTTCCTGGTCGATAAGAAAATGACATATTTTTAATGTATCAAGAGAAAAAAAAAATTAGGAGAAAGTATGGTTTAAGTTGACCAACAAGTCTCTGTCACTTGCACTCAAGATTTAACTCCATGTTTTGGATATCTTCCTAAGAAAATTCTTAAGCAAAGAATTAATTCACTTCTCTTTGCTATCTATTCAAACAACAATTCGAAATTAATAAAATATTACATATTACACAAAATATGATTATAAGAAGAAACAAAAAATATAATTAGATTAGAAAATGGTATATATAATCGTTTTCTAATTAACTAAATATGTATATTACTGTATATTGTTAACGAATTTAATATATTATATTATAATCCCACAGTAATGACCAAAATATACCTTTTCGTGTATTTGTGTTTGTCACTAAATCACTAATAGTAACTCACTAGCCTTCCTTGACTTGTCCTTCTCCTTCGTGAGCTATATTGTTTTGTTTCCACTGGCTTCTTATCTCTATCTTTCTTTCTAACGATACATAAGACCTTCACCAAGACGCTTCATTTTTTTTTTTTTTTTAATTTGCAGCACAATGATCAATCTGTTTTTATCACCGACAAAATATATGTCCCTTAGGATCATATGGATGCTGTTTGTTATCCCATCTTGTATTTTCTCATCTAATGATCTTTATAGACACTGCAGTCAACCGATTAAATGCGGTAATCAGGACGGTCTCTTGTACCCATTCTGGATTCCTGGCAGAGAAGAGTGCGGCCACCCAGAGTTCAAGCTCGAATGCAGCGCCAGATTTGCAGAGGTTAGCTTCTCCTCTGTAACGTTTAGAATCATGGACGCTAATTATGTCTCTGGTACCATAAGACTAGCCAGATCCGATCTTGTCAACGATCTTTGTCCCTCTGCTCCTTTAAATGTTCCCTTCGTGGAAAACATCCTTTCATTTGCTCCCAACACCGACTTGATAACAATTTTTTATGGCTGCGACGTTTCACGGGTGGTTTATACTTATGGTGGCATGCTTGGTTGTCCGATTGATAAGACAACTCTAAAAAGAAATTACTATGTGACGAGAAACCTCTCGTCTCCCCTACTTCAAGGGATCAGCTCATCTTTAAACGACTTCAAGAGATTTTGCCAAAGAAACGTTAGTGTTCCCGCATCTGGACCTTCCCTCGACACACTACAGACAAGTCCGACTACAGTTAAACTAAAAAACGCTCTTGAAGATGGTTTTGAGCTTGGTCTTAACCAAGAATGTCAGATGTGCATAGGTTCTGGGGGTGCTTGTGGATATAATAAGAGCTCAAGTGGATTCATCTGTTATTGTGAAGATGAACCACGTAATGGTACTTGCGGTTCAAGAAAAAATGGTAACATTTCTTGCTTATACTTTCCTAATGTTTTTTATATGAACCACCACTTAGGTAATGAGTTCATTTGGTGTCATTCCATTGATGCAGGAATCTCTCATGGAGCTGGGGCAAAAATAATAGGTGCTTAACCTGACCCTATTGCTAAAGTATACCTGAGTAAATTCTGAAATTTTTTAATCTTGTAGAGATGATTTTTTTTTTTTTTTTGTTTTCTTACAATAGGTTCAGGAGTAGGTGTTATTCTGTTCATGGTCCTGGTTTTAACGTTGTTTTTCCTAATTCTCCGAAAGAGGAGAACATCGCATGATCTTGGCCAACAAAACCTCAAGACACTTCCTCAACCAAGACTCAATGCACTGATTCCACTGAAGCAGTATAGTTACGCACAAGTGAGAAGAATTACAAAGTCATTCGCGGAACAGATTGGGAGCGGCGGATTTGGGATTGTCTATAAAGGAACCCTTTGTGATGGACGTTTTGTTGCAGTGAAGGTTTTGAAAGACATAAAGGGTGATAATGGTGAAGACTTCATCAATGAAGTTGCAAGCATGAGTCAAACATCTCATGTCAACATTGTTACCTTGTTAGGATTCTGCTCTGAAGGTTCCAAGAGAGCAATTATTTACGAATTTCTTGAAAATGGGTGTCTTGATAAGTTCCTCTCGGACAAGACCAAAATGGATATAGATTGTACAACACTTTCAAGAATTGCGCTTGGAGTTGCTCGTGGTTTAGAGTACTTGCACCATGGCTGCAAAACAAGGATTGTACATTTTGATATTAAACCACAGAATGTACTACTAGACGACAATCTTTGCCCCAAAGTTTCAGACTTTGGCCTTGCTAAGCTTTGTGAGAAGAAAGAGAGCATCTTGTCATTGCTAGACACAAGAGGTACAATAGGATACATTGCACCTGAACTGTTTTCAAAAATGTACGGTAGAGTTTCCCACAAGTCAGACGTGTATAGCTACGGAATGTTGGTCCTTGAGATGATAGGAGCAACAAGGAATACAGAAAGACCTACTCAAAACTCTGCATCGAACACAAGCTCAATGTACTTTCCTGGATGGGTATACAAGGATCTTGAGAAGGGAGACATTGGAAGGTCTATCGACGATGGAATTAACTGCAAAGATGAGGAGATAATCAAGAAGATGACATTGGTGGGTTTGTGGTGTATTCAATGTTCTCCATCAGATCGCCCAGCTATGAACAGAGTTGTAGAGATGATGGAAGGAAACCTGGATGCTATTGAAGTCCCTCCTAGGCCTGTTTTCCAAATTCCATCAGCGCCTTTTGAAGAATCTTCTACGCTTTCGGAGGATACGTCGAGATGCGAAAGCAGCAAAATGCATTCATCAATTTAATATATCATCTACATAATTAGAGTGTTTTTAATATAATTATCAATGTAATATTCTTATATTCAAACCATGTCATTATCCTTTATATATATTAACTAGAGAGAGTGTACTAAGATCACCAACTTCATGCACAATAACATCAAAACAAACAAAATGAAACTTATGCATCAAACTGATAAATCTAAAGTTTTGAGAAAGGCTCCTAATTATTTTTTTTTTTTGCTATTTTACTTTTGTTCCTTCTGCATCTCCTCTTACCTATTTGTAAGAGTAACAAATAAACCTCAAAATTTAGCACTGTAGAGAAATTTATATCAATAGACTTTACACAATGAATACTAATTTTGAATGAGAAAAATTAAGTTGTAAAGGGTGCTTCCGCTTCCTCTCCGAGAAACGATTCTCTTCATATGGGCTTATTATTTTCTTTTTTGATTTATTTTGGATCAACAAAAATGCTGAGCAACCCTAAGAGAAACACCACTAGACAAGCTCTAACTACGACAAAAACTGTTACATCTACAACATATGTTTGAAAGCTTGTAGGTACATTGTCTTTTTAGGAAAAACGAATTAAGAAGGAAATGAGTGCAAAAACAAAATTGGTCCATAAAAACTGATCCTCCGGATACGGATCCGGATATCTTAGCCACATCTAGGGATGTTAATTTGGGTAAACCCACCCCATTTAAACCCATCTCATTTAATCCCACCCCACTTAAGTATAAACCCATTTAAGCTAATATATATTTGAAACCCATTTAACTATACCCACTTAAAATATACATGGCCCTATTTAACCCATTTAACTATACTCTCTTTGAACACATGTTTTACTTGATATTGTATATGTTTGAAAAGGTATAATCTTTGATAAGATATGTTATGTTTGAAAAGGATACAAATCTGAAACATATGTTATGTTTTTGAAACAAATGGAAAATGAGAATATTCTATGACAAAAGCTTCAAACGGGTTCATGATCTCTGTGATTCCAACTTTGTCTTTGCCATCGAAAATCGTCTTCAACTTAGCATCGCAGCAGTGTATCTCCCTCTTGTTCGCCGGATTCTACAACGAAACAAAATGCTTTAGCAATGAATCAAGCTTAAGACCAGATACTTACTTAATCCAAACAACACACTGTCGTACCATTCAAACAAACTCAAACTCCATGACAACATTAATCGTATCTATACACAAAACAACAAAACAACAACTCCCAAAATCAGCTTAACTGGGCTCGGGTCTTTGTTATACGCTACTGTCACCTTTGAAAAATCATGTTAAAAACAAAAACATCATCAGAATCACCTAACAGAGACGTCTTCACAAGCATATATACATCACTTTGCATTTGAACCATAAACTCAACACAACTCAACACAAAGCTGAAACTAACGATAAACAATACAACAACCAAATCAGTCAAAAGCATCATATTCTAAAGTAGCTTAGGAGAGCGTTTTCATGTTACTTTTCAAATCTCTCATTCTCATTAGAATCAGACTAAAACATCAAAGCAATAGACTTTAAGAGATAAACTTCAAAACCCAGATGTAGAAAACTGACAACCACGAAGCTTGACTCGATCCGTAAGAGATAAACTTCAAAACCCAGACTCAATCAGTCTCAATTTTTTAAAAATCCTCATACCTAGATCCGTAATCTCTCGACAACCACGAAGCTTGACTCGAGTCAGATTCGAGCAACGAACCGAGATCATAACCAAAGCTTCATCCTCAAGCTAAAACACCTCCGATCACAGCGAAGAGCGAGCTTCGTCACGGAATCGAACCGATCGAACATACAAGGATCTCAGCTTTGGTGTCGAATTGGGGAAAATTTTGTTTAACCCTAATACAAAACGGCAACGGTTTGTTTTATGTAACAAAAATGGAAAAGCTTAATGGGTACCCGTATAATTATGTAAAAGCCCATTTACTAACTGGGTTTAGTTGGTAAACCCATTTTATGCCATTTAAATTATTTTTGATATATGGGTTTATTTGGGGTAAATTTTTTTACACATACCCATATATTAAATGGGGATTTTACACCCAAATTAACATCCCTAATTGGGACAACTATTAAAAAATAATAATAATAATAATTTGTGAAAAAAAATAATTTCTTTTATCTTTTTGAGAAACATTGGGCCGTTACTCCAGTAGGCAGTAATGATGCCCTAAGAAAGCTACTCGTTGATATTCGGGTCAGCTGGTACCATTTATTATGCGCCAGAGCCGGATATCTAGCTAGGTGGCTAAGATGTGGCTAGGGATGTTAATTTGGGTGTAAAATCCCCATTTAATATATGGGTATGTGTAAAAAAATTTACCCCAAATAAACCCATATATCAAAATAATTTAAATGGCATAAAATGGGTTTACCAACTAAACCCAGTTAGTAAATGGGCTTTTACATAATTATACGGGTACCCATTAAGCTTTTCCATTTTTGTTACATAAAACAAAACGTTGCCGTTTGTCTTAGGGTTAAACAAAATTTTCCCCATTCGACACCAAAGCTGAGATCCTTGTATGTTCGATCGGTTCGACCGTGACGCTCTTCGCTGTGATCGGAGGTGTTTTAGCTGAGGATGAAGCTTTGGTTATGATCTCGGTTCGTTGCTCGAATCTGACTCGAGTCAAGCTTCGTGGTTGTCGCGAGATTACGGATCTAGGTATGAGGATTTTCAAAAAATTGAGACTGATTGAGTCTGGGTTTTGAAGTTTATCTCTTACGGATCGAGTCAAGCTTCGTGGTTGTCAGTTTTCTACATCTGGGTTTTGAAGTTTATCTCTTAAAGTCTATTGCTTTGATGTTTCTGATTCTAATGAGAATGAGAGATTTGAAAAGTAACATGAAAACGCTCTCCTAAGCTACTTTAGAATATGATGCTTTTGACTGATTTGGTTGTTGTATTGTTTATCGTTAGTTTCAGCTTTGTGTTGAGTTGTGTTGAGTTTATGGTTCAAATGCAAAGTGATGTATATATGCTTGTGAAGACGTCTGTTAGGTGATTCTGATGATGTTTTTGTTTTTAACATGATTTTTCAAAGGTGACAGTAGCGTATAACAAAGACCCGAGCCCAGTTAAGCTGATTTTGGGAGTTGTTGTTTTGTTGTTTTGTGTATAGATACGATTAATGTTGTCATGGAGTTTGAGTTTGTTTGAATGGTACGACAGTGTGTTGTTTGGATTAAGTAAGTATCTGGTCTTGATTCATTGCTAAAGCATTTTGTTTCGTTGTAGAATCCGGCGAACAAGAGGGAGATACACTGCTGCGATGCTAAGTTGAAGACGATTTTCGATGGCAAAGACAAAGTTGGAATCACGAGATCATGAACCCGTTTGAAGCTTTTGTCATAGAATATTCTCATTTTCCATTTGTTTCAAAAACATAACATATGTTTCAGATTTGTATCCTTTTCAAACATAACATATCTTATCAAAGATTATACCTTTTCAAACATATACAATATCAAGTAAAACATGTGTTCAAAGAGAGTATAGTTAAATGGGTTAAATAGGGCCATGTATATTTTAAGTGGGTATAGTTAAATGGGTTTCAAATATATATTAGCTTAAATGGGTTTATACTTAAATGGGGTGGGATTAAATGAGATGGGTTTAAATGGGGTGGGTTTACCCAAATTAACATCCCTAGTTCCAATGAACAAATAACACCTGTCTTATTTGTTATAAGTATTATTCTCAAGTTACCTTGGGAAGAAATGTTTCTTTTTTTTTTTCTTTTCTCTCTCTACTTTTTATTATTATTTTAATAAAAGTAATGGTAAGAAAATCTAGCGGTGTGGATGGTCTTATAATCTCATTCACGCTAGAGACTTAAACTCCAAGAAAGTCTTTGGGAAAAAGAGCGACACACAATGACCAATATCTCTAATATCTCAGTTTCGTTTCTCTGAGTCAACTAATAAATACAAGTATTGATAATAAAAGACTCCAAAGTCTCTCTGTATTGATTATTTATCTTTCTCTCTCTCTTTGTTTCCTCACAACACAAGGGACACGGTTCGTAGATCAAACTGATCATGTACTATCTCCCCACTTTTTGCTTGATTTACTTGTTCATTTTCTCCTTATTTCGCCCTATTCTTTCTACTTCAAGTATGTGTGAGACTCTTTTTCAGTGTGGGAACATCACCGCCGATTTCCCTTTCTGGGGAGGGGAACGTCACAAAGATTGCGGTCATCCATCGCTGGAGCTTCACTGCCACAAAAACAACATCACCTCTCTGTTCATCTCAAAAGAAGAATACTATGTTTTTCATCTAAATCAAAAATCAAACACTCTTAAAATTGCCAGAGCAGAGCTTCTAAGCTCTTTTTGCTCCTCTTTTAACTTGGAAAGACCCTTGCCTCCAGAAACTTTCGAGCTTTCGCCAACATACAAAAGCATAACCCTTTTCTACCTCTGCCTCTCTCCCACTCATAAACTCTCGAGTTATACATGCCCTGAGATAGGTCCAATCTCATCAACGTCTGAAAACCTTAAACATCATATGACCTGCCTTTCAAGTTGCGCCGTGAACGTTCCTGGGAGTTTCGTCACAAAAGAGA
This sequence comes from Camelina hispida, assembly GCA_023657505.1. NCBI lineage: Eukaryota > Viridiplantae > Streptophyta > Magnoliopsida > Brassicales > Brassicaceae > Camelina > Camelina hispida. The sequence continues at coordinate 32,731,017 of CP094634.1, read as the reverse complement.
AAGAGTTGAATATGACCAATTTGGAAAGGGTTTTAAAACAAGGATATGAGGTGAAGGTGAAGATCGATGAGAAGGCGTGTCAAAAATGTTCATCCTCTCATGGAATCTGTAGCTTCAACAAAAAAATTCCATATGAATTTAAATGCATTCCACTCCATCAACCAACTGGTAAGTGAAAATAGGTGATAAGTCTTCTCCTCATTCTATATGCAACCATAGTCCCTCTTTTTTAAGCCTTAAGAAATCTCATTAGCAAGCCTACTCCCCGTCTAAGTGATATCAACTACCATACTTTTGGCAATATATCATCTTTTTTTTTTTAACTCAAATGACCTTTGGTGCCTTTCCATTGATGCAGGAATATTTTCTAAAGCGAAAACAGGTGATTAATCTTCTCCTATTCTTTAAAATATACGTACAAGTCTAATGTTCTTTCACAAGAAGCACCACTGTTCCCACACACCTTTTGATTCAGAGTAGTGTACTGAGTTCCAACTAACATTTGTTCTCGTTCCATAGATGCAGGAATCTCTTCTAAAGCGAAAATAGGTGATTAATTAACCTTCTCCCGTTTTTTTGACTGTTTTTGATCTTCTTTAAAAAAGTTCTTAGCCAAACGATTTTATGTTCTGCATTTTCTTCTTTCAGGTTCAGGAGTAGGTATTACTCAGTTTATGTTCCTGGTCTTAACAACATTGTTTCTCCAAATTCTCCGAAAGAGAAAGAGAAAAATATCACAAGACGTGGGTCAACAGAACGTCAAGGCACTTATTACACTTAAGCAGTATAGCTACGCACAAGTGAAGAGAATCACAAAATCATTCGCGGAAGAGGTAGGGAGAGGAGGATTCGGAACTGTGTACCGAGGAAACCTTTCTGATGGTCGTATGGTTGCAGTGAAGGTCTTGAAAGACTCAAAGGGTAATAATGGTGAAGACTTTATAAATGAAGTTGCAAGCATGAGTCAAACTTCTCATGTCAACATTGTTACTCTACTAGGATTCTGCTCTGAAGGTTCGAAGCGAGCAATTATTTATGAGTTTTTGGAGAATGGGTCTCTTGATAATTTCATCTCAAGCAAGAAGTCATCAAATATGGACTGGAGCGAACTGTACGGGATTGCGCTAGGCGTTGCTCGTGGTCTAGAGTACTTACACCATGGCTGCAGAACAAGGATTGTACATTTCGACATTAAACCACAAAATGTACTCTTAGATGACAATCTTTCCCCGAAAGTGTCAGACTTTGGCCTTGCTAAGCTCTGCGAGAGGACAGAATCGATATTGTCACTTCTGGGCACAAGAGGAACGATAGGTTACATTGCACCTGAAGTGTTTTCAAGTGTGTACGGTAGAGTATCCCACAAGTCAGATGTGTATAGCTATGGAATGTTGGTTCTTGAGATAATTGGAGCAAGGAACAGAACACCAACTGAAGACCCTTCATCTAGCACAAGCTCAATGTACTTTCCTGAATGGATATATAAGGATCTTGAGAAGGGAGACAACGGAGGGTATTTGGAGAATGGAGTCAGAAGCGAAGAAGACAACGAGATAGCAAAGAAGATGACATTAGTAGGTTTGTGGTGTATTCAGCCTTGGCCATCAGATCGCCCAGCGATGAACAGGGTTGTAGAGATGTTGGAAGGAAACTTGGATGCTCTTGAAGTACCTCCTAGACCTGTTTTGCAATGCTCCGTAGTGCCTCATTTCGAATCTTCCTGGATTTCAGAGGAAAATTTAATCTCCTCTTCTTAGTCTTAGTATGATCGCAAGCTTTTAGTTTATGAGTATATCTCTGTGGTTGAATCGTAAATGTTATTTGCATAAAAAACAATAGAACACATGTTATTACTGAACTTGAAAGACCTCAGATACATTCTCTGATATTAGATCGATGACATTCGTGTGTATTTGTTTGAGTCCATTGCTAAACACTTGTTTTAGGGAGACAAGTGGAAGTCCTAAATCCTCTTTGTTCAGCTTTAAAGAATCATGAGTCATGACAAACTGATATAGCAAATAGTTGAAAGAACAGAGAAGACAAAGATTTTTTGGTAAAAAAGACTTATTGTATTCAATTGAATTATTGGGTCTTTACATTTCTTGTTTATATACACCTCTACTGAACATTCTAGAATAGACAAGAAAGTTATCTTATCCCTTGATCATAACTGTGTTAGGTGAGGTTTCAGACTGACATTGCAGAACTGTGTTAGGTGAGGTTTCAGACTGATATTGCAGAGTTGTACGGCTACCGGTTCTCTGCTTCCTCTGTTTTGTCGATGGAATCTCTTTGACCTCTTTTGTCTTCTTCTGTTGATTTTGAATGAGAGAAGCTTGATGGATTTGGGCCTTTGTTGTGTCAAGGTCCAGTGTGGTTGATGGATTATCCTTTACACCCTCCCTCAAACTTGGCGTGGATGGCTTTGGAGAGACAGATACACCAAGTTTGCTTCGAAGATCAGTGAAGGACGGACGAGGTAGTGACTTCGTAAAGACATCAGCAAGTTGAAGGTGAGCAGGAATGTGATGAGTTTCAATGAGACCAAGATGTAGTGGAAATCTTTGTCAAAGTGTTTGGTGCGATTGTGAAGCGCAGGGTTCGCAGAGAGATAGACAGCAGATAAGTTGTCACAGAACACTTTTGTAGCATGATATTGTGGGATACCAATGTCACGGAGAAGAGAGGAAATCCAGGTGAGTTCTCGAGCAACAATGGAGAGCGCTCGGTACTCTGCTTCAGTGGAGGAGTTCGACACCGTAGGCTGTCGTTTTGCAGACCAAGAAATCAGTGTAGACCCTAGTAAGATGCAGAAACCACCTGTTGAGCGCCGTGTTTCTTTGCATCCAGCATAATCACTGTCACAAAAGGCAGAGAGAGTAGGATTGTTATGCTTCCGGATTGGTAGACCCATGTTCACAGTGCCCTTGACATATCGCAAGATCCTCTTGAGAAGACCAAAGTCTGATGTGGTCGGTGCATGCATTCTTTGACAAATGAAATTTACAGCATACTGTAGATCAGGTCGAGTGATGGTTAAGTACTGCAGTTTGCCGGCAAGACTTCTGAAGTAAGTAGGCTCCGAGAAAGGTGTCGTGTTTGGTTTGTCAAGTTGTTGTGGTAGTGGTGTAGGCATAGGGTTGCAATCTGACATACCGGCTTGGTGGAGAATGTCTGAAGCATAAGCTGTTTGGTGGAGAAACAGACCACTTTCACACGACTCAATTTCGATGCCAAGAAAGTAACGTGGACGACCAAGATCTTTCATAGAGAAGCGATCGTTGAGAGCCAGCAGAAGCTGATCCAGGAGAACACCATCATTCCCAGTTAAGAGAATGTCGTCAACATAGAGTAATAGGACCAGAATCTTGTCAGCCTGATGACACACGAACAAAGATGGGTCTGCAGTACTACATTCAAAACCAAAATCAATCAGGAAGTTGCTAAAGGTGTCAAACCAAGCTCTGGGAGCTTGTTTCAGACCATACAGGGCCTTGGTGAGCTTGCAGACATGATGCGGTTTCTCTGGATCAACAAAACCTGAGGGTTGAAACATATATACCGGTTCTTGTAATTCACCGTAAAGAAAGGCATTTGAGACATCGAGCTGCTTTAGTGGCCAGTCGTGAGCAGTTGCTGTGTCAAGAACGAGGCGGATGGTTGCAGTGCGGACAACTGGACTGAATGTTTCCAAATAATCGATGCCTTCTTCTTGATCAAAACCTTTAGCGACAAGCCTAGCCTTTAACTTGTCAATCGTTCCATCAGGATTGTGCTTTGTTTTGAAGACCCATTTTGAAGATAAGATATTCATGTCAGCTGTAGGTTCAACTAGAGACCATGTGTTCAGCATGTGGATCCGACCGATCTCATCCATGACAGCATTGTTCCAACCTGGGTGCTTCATTGCCGAGACAATACTTTTAGGTTCATCACTAGTGAATTTGGAGGCAAGAAGAACATAGCGAGGGTTTGGTTTGTGTATGCCTGCTTTGGATCGAGTAGTCATATGGTGTGTGTTATCTGTCAAAGCAGGAGTAGCAGTCTGATTTGTAGCATCTGCAGCTTCTTCTTCTGCAACCTCTGAATCAGAGTCAGAATCAGAGTCAGGACCATTAAGGAATTCATCCTCGTCTGTGGCAGGAGCAGTTTGTTGATCCTGACTTGTGGTGATGTCACTAACAGGTTTTTGCAGCAACTGTGTTTGAGAGGAGGCTTGTAACTGTGTTTGCGGAGAAACGACTGAGGATATAGGCGGAATTGAGTGCTGCCAGGCCTGAAGCAAGGAAGTTTGATGTTGTGAAGCTAGATGATGAAACTTTTCTTTGAAAGGGAATTGACACTCGTCGAATATGACATGGCGAGTGATATAGACCTTTCCCGTTGGTGGATATAGGCAGCGGTAGCCTTTGTATTGGCTATGGTAACCGAGAAACACACATTGAAGTGATCGAGGATCAAATTTGTGCTGAGCCAGAGGTCTTAAACAAGGATAACAAGCCGAACCAAACACGCGGAGTGAAGAATAATCAACCTTTTCATGACAGAGAATTTCATATGGGCTTGTATTCTTAAGCGTGGTGGAAGGGAGACGATTGATGAGATAGGTGGCTGTGTAGAAGGCTTCGACCCAATATTTGAGAGGAGTGTGACTGTGAAACATCATAGACAAGCCAAGTTCCACCAAGTGTCTATGTTTCCTCTCTGCAACTCCATTTTGTTGTGGAGTGTAAGGACATGAGATTTGATGGTGAATGCCATGTTCTTGAAGGTGAAGCTTCAAGTTGTGATTCAGGAACTCTCCTCCTCCATCACTCTGAAAGACCTTTATTTTCGTGTTAAGTTGGTTCTCAACCAGTTTTTGAAACGCTATAAAGACTGAGACAAACTCCGATTTCAACTTCAGGGGAAAGAACCAAGCAAATCTTGAATAATCATCGATAAAAATAGCATAATATTTGAATCCTTGAGTTGATACAATAGGTGATGGTCCCCAAAGATCACAATGGACTCTCTCTAAAGGTGATAAAGCTCTAGAGTCAGAAGAAAAAAACTTTAATTTATTGCTCTTTCACATCTGGCAAGGCTCACAAATGGGAGTAGTTCTGCTCTTATTGACTTGAATATCCTTGAAGGCTTGAAGATGCTGAAGAATCCTTGAATTTGAGTGTCCTAAGCGATGATGCCAAATATCCAGAGATGCTGCACATTGACGGTTTGAATAGAAAGCCACAAATTCTTGGTTCCTCAGCACATAAAGTCCTTCTTTACGAGGACCCTTTGACACCACTTTCTGAGTGGTTAAATCAATCACATATACCATATTAGCATCAAAGAACACACCACATGGATAATCATCACAGAGCTTGGACACAGACAACAGATTCTTTTTCATATCAGGACATACTAAAACTTCATGTAAAGGAATTGTACCTTTAGCAGAGGAAATGGTGGTTGAGCCAACATGTGTGATGGGGAGATAAGCTCCATCCCCAACCATCACTGCATCATTACCTTCATAAGGTTTTGCTTCCTGCAGACCAGACATCGAAGAGGTAATATGAGCCGTAGCAGCAGAATCTGGGTGCCATTCCCGACCACTGTCATCAGAGACTTGGAGAGAGGCAAAGGCTTGAACAGGAACTTCAGATTGATAGTTGTTATCAAAGCGATTGTAACACTTGATGGCTGTGTGACCAATACGACCACATATTTGACATATTGGTCTCTGCCCTTGAGACGGAGAAGCAGATTGATGTTGGGTAAAGCCTCTGCCACGAGTGGTGTAGCCTCCTCTGCCTCTGTTCTGACCGAAGCGACCACCACGACCTCTCGGATTTGGCTGGAACTGAGGAGCACATGGATTTGTTTTGTCAGTCATGAAGGCAAGATGAGGGGTGACAGACGACGAATCATCGTACGACTGCAGTTTGCTATCGAATCCTTGAACCTCTGACACAACATCGTTGAACGTGGGAGTGGGAAGCTTGCTCAAGGAGCTTTGGATGACAGTTGCAATAGGGTCGTATTCTCTGCCCAGACCATTCAAAAAACCAAATATCTTCATGGATTCATCAACTGGTTTGCCGATGGAGCTGAGAGAGTCACAGATGGATTTGAACTCACGACAGTAGGTGGAGAGAGACTTGTCCTTCTTTGACAGGAGCTGAAGACTGCGTCGTAGAGAGAACTCGCGGGCAACGCTGCTTTTATTGAAGTTCTCTGCAAGAGCGAGCCAGATATCACGAGCCGTAGGGAGGGAGTGGACATGACCTAACACTTCTTCAGAGAGAGTTCCAAACAGCCACGACCTGAAAAGCTGATCGGTACAGAACCAAGACTCATACTGAGAATTGGTGACTTCACTGAAGACATCGTCTTGGACAACTTGACGAGTCTTAGTTGGAGCAGGGACGGCTCCATTGACAAACCCTATGAGCTTTTGGCTCGACAGAAGAGACTCAAACTGAGTCTTCCACAACAAATAGTTACTGTCGTTGAGTTTCAGAGTGACAGAACTAGAGACATGAACATTGTCTGGAAAGGGGTATGAGGTAGCCATTAAAACGCCTGTTAGAGCTTAGAATGGCTCTGATACCATGAAAGAACAGAGAAGACAAAGATATTTTGGTAAAAAAGACTTATTGTATTCAATTGAATTATTGGGTCTTTACATCTCTTGTTTATATACACCTCTACTGAACATTCTAGAATAGACAAGAAAGTTATCTTATCCCTTGATCATAACTGTGTTAAATGAGGTTTCAGACTGACATTGCAGAACTGTGTTAGGTGAGGTTTCAGACTGATATTGCAGAGTTGTACGGCTACCGGTTCTCTGCTTCCTCTGTTTTGTCGATGGAATCTCTTTGACCTCTTTTGTCTTCTTCTGTTGATTTTGAATGAGAGAAGCTTGATGGATTTGGGCCTTTGTTGTGTCAAGGCCCAGTGTGGTTGATGGATTATCCTTTACAATAGTATGGTCCGGTTTTACACGCTAGTCCCTGTCAAAACCCTTTTTTCCAACGAAATAATGTTTTACTATTAGTACTCTTTGGGTTTAGTTTTAGTTGTCGTTTTAAAAATTTTGTTTCATAATTACTGTCAATTCTAAAATGGATGATGCTTAAATACAAGAAATAAACTACTAAATTAGAACATGAAAGGTGGGCAAGAAAACACATTCCCACTAGTTAACTAAAGTCTTGGTCACGTCATCCTGTTCCTCACGTTGTGTCTCATCAGACTTGGTCAATGAAGTTGCAAACATGAGCAACACATTTGATATCAATATTGTTTCCCTGCTTGGATTCCGCTCTGAAGGTTTCAAAAGAGCAATTATTCGCATTGAAAAAGAAAAAACTATAACATTTGTCGTTATTGAACTCAGCCATATTATGTATGTGGTATAACGTTGTCATGGGTCTAAGAAAGCCAATAAAATATCTCAATCCTTCATCCTCAGTTTATAGAGGATCTTGGGTCTCACCTACCTCTAGTCTTGTGCGTAAAATAATTATTGTCTTTGATAACAAAAATGCACACAATGTTGATTTTTTGGTCTAACAATTAATCTTCTATGGCTGATAAGGAAAAGAAAACTATTTACTTTACGCAGAAAAACAAAATTTAGGAGAATAGGGTATATTAAGGGTTACCAACAAGTCCCACTCAAGATTTAATTGTATGTTTTGGATCCTTTTGCGAGAAAATTGTTATGAAAAGACTTATCTGTGCTAAATACTAATATAAATAAATATAATTTTTATTATATAAAAACTAAATACACAAAATATGACATAAAATGTGATTATTAAATAAAAACATAAATCAGATAAATTGAAATAGGCCTTTTTAACATTATCGCTCATAAAATAAATTAAGAAAATATTTGAAGGTGGACATGTTTTCTTAACTTTAACAAGATCCGTTTGGAAGTTTGCCTGTAAGCCCGGTTAGACGGGTTTAAAATGTTTAAAACGAAATTTCATGAAGTCTTTGACTTGAGACACCAAGGCTCCAGCTTTACTTGGACGAATAACAGGCCTCAAAATCCAATCGCAAAAAAGTTGGATAGGTTGTTAGTGAACAATAACTGGCTTCAAGCTTACCCTAACAGTATTGCCTCCTTTCTCCCTCCCGATTTCTCAGACCACACTCCATGCTTGCTTAATTTAGCCTCTCCTCTCCCCCAGTTTGGGTCCAAACCCTTCAAATTCTGGAACTACCTAACCACTCATCCTCTCTTCCTAACCACTGTTGTGACTGCTTGGATTCATGCCGGGAATGAGGCAGTAACATTGGCGTCTTTGTGCTACAAATTGAAAGCAATAAGAAAAACACTAAAATCCATAAACAAAGACAATTTTTCTCAAATTCAAAGGAGAGTGAGAGTTACTAATGAGCTGTTAAATGTTGTGCAGGTTCAAGCATTAAATTCACCATCTACTTATCTATTCCAGCAAGAGAGAGACCTTACTGAGAAGCTTAACTACCTGAAAATCATAGAAGAATCTTACTTTAGACAACGATCTCGGATCAATTGGCTTAAAGAAGGTGATCAGAACACTACCTATTTTCACAGAGTGACTGAGATGAGGAACTCCCAAAATTCCATCAGATCATTCACCACAATATCAGGTGTCATCATCTCCGACCCATCTGAAATGAGTAGACTTGCCATCGATCACTTCCAAAATATCCTTGCTCCAGAAAGTCTACCAAATTTGATTATCTCTCCAGCCTGGATTCAAGCGCTTACTGGATTCAAAGCTCCCCCATCTACTCAAGCTGTTATGGCATCAGTCCCAACTGCAGAGGAAATTCTTCAGGTCATTAAAAAGCTAAACCAGAACAAATCACCAGGGCCAGATGGGCTTACCTCTGCCTTCTTCAAGTCCGCCTGGGGAATCATTGGTTCAGAAACAGTTGCAGGGATCTCTCATTTCTTTTCCACCTCATTTATGCCATCTGCTCTCAACTCCACTATTTTGACCTTAGTACCAAAAAGACCAGGAGCTTCTGCTATAGCTGACTTCAGACCAATTTCTTGTTGTAACACCCTCTACAAAGCTATTTCAAAGCTTCTTGTTAAAAGATTGAAACCCTTGCTGCCTAACCTCATCCTACCAAATCAAACAGCTTTCATCAAAGGGAGATTACTAATAGAAAATACCATACTTGCAGCTGAATTAGTTAATGGGTATCACAAAAGCAAAGGTCCCAAAAGGATAACTATCAAAGTGGACATAGCAAAAGCTTTTGATACCATTAGGTGGGAGTTCATATTTGCCTGTCTTAGAGGGTTAGAAGTGCCAAATCAATACCTAAGGTGGCTTGAAGCGTGCATTTGTACTCCTACATTCACAGTAGATTTCAATGGCTCAGTCAATGGATACTTCAAAGGCAAACGAGGGCTTAGACAGGGAGATTCACTCTCTCCTTATCTATTTGTCATAGCCATGAACTGTCTTTCTCTCCTCCTAAACAAGGATGCAGCAGATGGGAAATTTGGTTACCATGCGAAATGCAAAATCTCTAAACTCACCCACTTATGCTTTGCTGATGACTTACTTATTTTCTGTGAAGGAACTACTGACTCAGTCATGAACATTCTGCAAGTATTGAAAGAGTTTGAAAGTGTTTCAGGACTAGGGTTGAGTATCTGAAAGACATCCTTCTTCTCATCTAGTCTGTCTCTGCAAGAAATCCAACACATAGAATCAGTCTCTGGACTCACACATGGATCACTGCCAATCAGATACTTAGGAGTTCCCTTGTGCACCAAAAAGCTAACCTTATTGAATTGCGAGCCCCTGATCCAAAAAATCAAAGGCAGAATGTCTTCATGGTCAGCCAGATCCCTATCTTTTGCTGGCAGACTCCAACTCCTAAACTCTGTTATTGCTGGAATAACTAATTTTTGGTGCTCGTCGTTTGTGCTGCCAAAGAAAGTTATTAATCTAATAAATTCCCTTTGTGGTGCTTTTCTTTGGAAGGGTACAATTGAAGGAAAATCCACAGCAAGGGTAGCATGGGATCAAGTTACTCTGGCAAAAGCAGAGGGAGGGTTAGGACTGCGAGACATAACAAGTTGGAGTAAAGCTTGTTTGCTCAAATTGATCTGGCTTCTATTCTTCCAATCTGGATCAGTATGGGTTGCCTGGTTCAAAAAAGAGATTTTATCAGATAACTTGAGCAACTTCTGGACTATAAATCCTAAACAAAGCTTATCCTGGCTGGCTAACAAGCTAATCAAGATAAGGGTAGACATCTATCCATGGATAAAGTTGGTGTTGGAGAATGGGAAAAGCTGCAATTTTTGGTCAGATAATTGGTCTCCCTTTGGTAACATTCGTAACTATCTAAACCTACCAAGTCATCAACATCTGGGAATTAGCCCCAATGCATCTGTAGCTAGTCTAAGGGGGAGAAATCACTGGGAATTACCTGCTGCAAGGTCGGATGAGCAGGTAAACCTACAGTCCTACTTAACTACTATATCCCTTTCAAATCTTAACGATCATTACGAATGGTGGCCGAATGGAAAACAATCTGACTACTATCAAACTGGAGAAATCTACAAGTCAATCAAAAGCAGAGGAGAAGAAGTACCTTGGTCAGATCTGGTTTGGTTCTCAGGAGGCATTCCCAAACACAAATTTTTATCATGGCTAGTGATCATGGATAGATGCCCAACAAGAGATAGGATTTTAAAGTGGGGACTTCAAACGGATCCACTATGTCTTCTCTGCGGATCTGCAAATGAGTCAAGGTCTCATCTCTATTTTGAATGCTCATTCGCCTGGAGTATTTGGGATGATATTGCAAGAAGAGCTAGGTTACCTCGTCGACGTAAGTGGGAAGATACTATGGCATCGCTACTGTCTCTTAGGGGGAGCAAGTATGAAAAGAGCCTTCAGTTACTAGCATGGCAAGCGACAATCTACAACCTTTGGTCGGAACGGAACCATCGTCTTCATCGGAATGAGTTTAAATCGGCAGACTCAATTATCTCCATCATTGATACTACCATTCGAAACAGAGCTTCTAGCCTACGCTCTTCTCGTCCAGTATTTGCTTCAAAGGTTCTTGAATTATGGTTTATAGGTTGTGGTTACTAGGATGGATTCATCTTCATAATCCTCTTCTCGACGGCAGCTAGGTTAAGAAATTGGAATCGATCTCTACTGTCACTACGATTCAATCATTATTGTTGGGTAGGTGGTTGGTTCATCTTCTCAACGGTTTATTTGGTCGGTTTGCAACTAAACGCTTGATTCTCGTCTGGTTAAGGTTCAACTACAAGTTTCATTTCAACAATGGCCTTCGATAGGGTATTTTTTGATCACTCGTTCAAAGTCATTTCCTTTTTGGTTTTCACTAGAGCTTATGGACATAATTATGTAATGAGCTAAAAACTATGGGCTAGGCCTTGTAATATTTTTATTTCCCATGCTTTCAATAGAAGAAATTTTTCAAAAAAAAAAAAATAAATAAATAAAACGAAATTTCATGAAAAAAATTCAAATCATGTCTCACATATATCGTCATATCACTTTCTCATTCCCTCTAAATGAAAAAGATAAAATGATAAAAATGTCTCTTCGAATACTGACTAAAAAAATGGTATTTCCAATGCATAATAACAAAAATGTGATATTTTCGAAAATTGTCCAACGTCTTTTGTAGGATTTCTCGAAACACCAATGACAAATATCTCTCTATCTCAATTTCGTGTTTGTGTGTAAGAATAGAGACTTCAAGAGTCCTTCAAGACATGCATACCGTTTCCACTTGCTTCTTCTTATCCTTACAAGACATGCATACGCCAAGAAAGAAAAAAAAATAACGTGAGATTTGGTTAGAAAGACCAAACATAGGTTCCTTTTATCCTTTAGTCCAACTCTTACATTATATACAAAAGCCATTCACCAATCTCATCATCTCTTTTCTTCTTCTTCACGTACCATTTTTTCTTATGTTCACTTACAAGAAGATAATCAGTCTTTCCCGAAAAAGTCTATGTCCATTAAAGTCATATGGTTGCTCTTTGTGATCCCATCTTGTGTTTTCTCAGCCAACGATCTTTATAGACACTGCAGTGAACCGTTTAACTGCGGCGATCAGAGCGGTCTTTTGTACCCTTTCTGGATTCCTGGCAGAGAGGAATGTGGCCACCCGAAGTTCAAGCTCGAATGCAACACAAATTTCGCAGAGGTTAGTTTCTCCTCTGTGAAGTTCAGAATCTTAGACGCTGATTATATATCATGTAGGATAAGACTCGCCAGATCGGATTTTATCAACAATGTTTGTCCCCATGCTCCTTTAAATGTTTCCTTCGTGGATAACGTCCTTCCGTTTGCTCCTAACACCGAGTTGCTAACAATTTATTACGGCTGCAACTTTTCACTTGAAGTTTACACTTTTGGTGGTATGATTGGTTGTCGAAGTAATGAAACTGTTCACAAAAGAAATTTCTATGTGACAAGAAACCTCTCCTCTCCTTTGCTTAAAGGAGTCGGTCTATCTTTCAACGAATTCGGGAGATTCTGCGAAAGAAACGTTAGTATTCCTGCATCTGGACATTCCCTCAACGCACTCCAAACAAGTCCGAGTGTAGAAAATCTAGGGAAGGCTCTTGAAGACGGTTTTGAGCTTGCACTTGACCAAGAATGTGTGACGTGCATAGGTTCTGGGGGTGCTTGTGGATATAATAAGAGCTCAAGTGGATTCATCTGTTATTGTGTAGATGAACCACATAATGGTACTTGCGGTTCAAGAAAAAATGGTATTCTTTCTGTCCCATTAAATAAGAGTTTTAGGTTTTTTTTATTTGTTCCATTTTATAAGATTTTCTCAAATTTTTATGGATAACTTATATTAATCAAACTATTTAATTATAACTATTGGAATTCTGCAGTACTCCCTCTATTCCATTCTATGATTTTTTAGCAAAAAACACAATGTTTTGTTATTTTTACATAAAATTTATTATTATACATTTATCCAAAAGAAAATTAACCAATAGAACAAAAAACTGAAAAATACAAATGGTCATAACATACTAAATAAACATAAATGATGCATAGGAATCTGGAAAAAATATTACTCTCTCTGTTTTATATTACTTGTCATTCTAGACAATTTCACACATATTAAGAAAATAATTAAATTTTCAGTTTTACCCTTCATTAATACACTATTTCATTTGATATAAGTAATTAATAAGTTAAAAGTTAAGGGTAAAACTGAAAATTTGATTCATAAAGTTGCATCGTAAATACAAAACGACAAGTAATATGAAACTAAAAATTAATCCCAGAATGACAAATAAAAATAAACGGAGGGAGTATAAGATGGAACAAAAACAAAGGCCTGAGAAAATATTTTAAAAAAAAATTATAAGATGGAACAGAGGGAGTATATTTTTCTATTGGTTGAAATTAAATAAACGATAAAATAAATATTGTTTTTAATAAAATGAGAGAGGAAGTAACATTTCTTGCCTACATATTCTAGCTTCCTAATGTTTTTTTTAATAAGAACCACCATTTGGGTATTGAGTGCCAAATGAACTTTGGTGTTGTTCCATTGATGCAGGAATCTCTTTTGGAGCTGAAGCAAAAATAGGTGCGTAACCTTTTCCTATTCTTAAAGTATACCTGATGTGATTTTGAATTGTTTATCTTTTCTTAGACACATGATTTTTTTTTCTTACATTAGGTTCAGGAGTAGGTGGCACTCTGTTCCTGGTTTTTAACGTTGTTTCTCCTAATTTTACGAAAGAGAAGAACATCGCATGATCTTGGTCAACAAAACTTCAAGACACTTATTCCACAACCAAGACTCAAAGCACTTATTACACTGAAGCAGTATAGTTACGCACAAGTGAAGAGAATTACAAATTCATTCACGGAACAGATTGGGAGTGGCGGATTTGGAATTGTGTATAGAGGAACCCTTTGTGATGGAAGTTTGGTTGCAGTGAAGGTTTTGAAAGACCTAATGGGTGATAATGGCGAAGACTTCATCAATGAAGTTGCAAGCATGAGTCAAACTTCTCATGTCAACATCGTTACCCTCCTAGGATTCTGCTCTGAAGGTTCCAAGAGAGCAATTATTTACGAATATCTTGAAAATAGGTCTCTTGATAAGTTCATCACAGAGAAGACCTCGATGGATATAGATTGGCCGGTACTTTCTAGAATTGCGCTTGGAGTTGCTCGTGGTTTAGAGTACTTGCATCATGGCTGCAAAACAAGGATTGTACATTTTGATATAAAACCTCAAAATGTACTCTTAGATGAAAATTTTATCCCCAAAGTTTCAGATTTTGGCCTTGCTAAGCTTTGCGAGAAGAAAGAGAGCATCTTGTCATTGCTAGACACAAGAGGTACAATAGGGTACATTGCGCCCGAGTTATTTTCAAGAATGTACGGTAGAGTTTCCCACAAGTCAGGTGTGTATAGCTACGGAATGTTGGTTCTTGAGATGATAGGAGCAAGAAATCAAGAAACGGTTGCTCAAAGCTCTGTATCGAACACAAGCTCAATGTACTTTCCTGAATGGATATACAAGGATCTTGACAAGGGACACTCAGGAAGGCTTATGGAGAATGGAATCAGCATCAAAGAAGAGGAACTAGTAAAGAAGATGACATTGGTGGGTTTGTGGTGTATTCAATCTTCCCCATCAGATCGCCCAGGGATGAACAGAGTTGTAGAAATGTTGGAAGGAAACGTCGACGCTATTGAAGTCCCTCCTAAGCCTGTTTTCCAAATTCCATCAGCGCCATTTGAAGAATCTTCTTTGCTTTCAGAGGATATATCTGGTTCCACTTCCACAGATAAATATGTTCCATAAATGTCGCATAAAGAAAGAAACCTCCTTGAACAATCACGAAAGCGGAAAATGCATTTATCAAAGTAGTACACCATCAACATAATTATCAATGTAATATTCTTATATTCAAACCATGTCTTTATCCTTTATATATTAACTAGAGAGAGTGCACTACGAGCATCCCCGTCGCTAAGGTACCTTTCTAGTCTTTTAGTTTTAAATGTACTAGGTTAAATCTGCGCTAAGCCGCGGGATACTTTTTGTAACTACTTTCAGATATATCGAATTATTAAAAATATATATATTTTTTTGAATTGGATTAATTGTAAAACTATGGTTTATCCAATAGTAAAATATAAAAATGCACTAATAAAATAAAAAAATAAAGAAATCTCAAATTTAGTATGATTTATAAATGTTTAATTTTAAATCGAGTAGACTTAATTATATAAATAGCCTAACTATGATTTATAAATGTTTACTTTTAAATCGAGTAGACTTAATTATATAAATAGCCTAACTAACCCTAATGTATGTTCTTTTTTTTTTTTCTTTACCTTTGGTGAGAGATATATTAGTGTAGTCTGAATTTGTGGTATTTGTTTTTGTATTTTATACAAATTTAACAACATAATTGTTATATAGTATTTTTATTGTTATAAAAGTTATTATTTATAAAAGTGCATAGACATATTTTTACTTTAGTCTCGTTTTGTGTATTATTTAATATTATTAGGGACATTTACAAAAATACCATTTTTTCATTACCCTTTTGCAAAAATAACTCTTGTTGTCCATTTTTAATAATACATTCTTTCAATATACAAAATGACTAAATTCTAAACTCTAAACTCCAAATATTAAATCATACCCTTTAAAACTATATCCTAAGGTAAAACAGAGAATCCAAACCTAAAAAAAAAAAATTATGCAAATCAATTTAACACATTGTAATTATGCCAAAAATGACAAAAATGAAATTGACCAAAAAGTAGTATTTTTGAAAGATGGTATCTGTATTACTAACAATTTCTCATATTATTAACAGAGCGATTAGGTTAATTGTCAAAGTAATTTTTAAGTCACTGATTTAAACTATAATATAAAACCTTCAATTTTGGAACTTATATATTGTTCAATTTATCATTAGTTGGTGTTCTTATATATAAAATCACTATCAACACTAATCTCAAACTTTATTTTATTTACTTGTTGTAGGAGATATATTAGTGTAGCTTGATGTTATGGTGTATTATTTTTGTAGTTTATACAAATTTAATCACATAATTTTTATAAAAAAATTTTGGTTCTTAGAGAAGTTATTTATTTCCTTCTTTTTGTTTTTTTTTAAGAATCTAATTGTTTTGTTATGTTTTGTTTGATAATAATTCCATGTAAGTCAATATACACATACTTAGTTTTACTTTAGTTTGGTTTTGTGTTATTCGTGGTTATTCTTAATTTATATTATATTTGTATTGTTTTCTTTGTATTATATTTATATTTTACTAATATGAATTGATTGCTTTTATTATTATACTTGGTTAACATTAGTATATTTTTAAAAGTTGTAAATGATTTATTATTTATTTTAAATTTAAGCTATAATTTTAAACCTTTGTTTTTGAAAAATATTGATTGACATACAATAATTAATATACTTGTTTGATATTATTATATTTTTGAAAGTTGTAAATGATTTATTAATTTAGTTTAAATTTAGGCTATAAATTTAAACATTCGTTATTGAAAATTATTGATGATGTTTATTATTTTTTATAATTTAATTGGTTACACAATTTAAATGATGTATTAGTTTCTAAAAATCTGAAAAAGCTAATTTGGAACAAAAAATAATTATTATTGGCTGAGAGATATGAGCTGTATTAATGAAATGTTTTTATTGGTAAACAAATAAGCTGATATGTCAGGTTCATATTCCACCAAAATGCTGATGTGTAAGCACTGGAGAGAAACGTATTGTGTTTTTATTGTATTGATCATTTTAACAAAATTTTATTATTTATTGAAATTTTAAATTATCTTAAAATAAACTTATGATGTGAAGACACGTGTGGAATGGGTTTCTAAACTAGATACTAAATTAATCAAACTAGATATTTGATTGATAACATTCAACCGCCTCGTTTGCAAACGAATCGCTTTGAAGATTACCAATCAATATGACGATTGGAAGAAGCGATTGGAGTAAGTGATTGGAGAAAATGGTTTGAAAAGATGGTTGGGAGGAAGAAAATGGACGGTTGTCAACTGTTCCAAAAACAAGGCGGTTTCTTTGCAAATGAGAGAGTTGGATTTTTTTTTATTATTTAAATTTTTAAAAATTATATTCATTTATATTAGAACGAGGCGGTTAAATTTCCTTCGTCGACATCATGAGTCACTGTCAATAATAGTAGATGCCTTTTTCTATACTTTAATTTTTTTCTGTCATTTCTGTTGAACGAGCAACTAAAAAACAAGGAAGGAAAATTCAAAAAAAAAGAAAAAAGGAAGGCACATTCACATATTATGTCCATTAGATTTCAGAAATGACTTTGAAGTCGTCGTACAAGAATATAAAAAAAAGTAGTAGAATCGTAAGTTCATTTTTTCTATTTTTGTCAAACTCGTAAGTTCATTTAGTTTCAATTATTACAAAACAACGACTTAGACCAAAACCAAGACATTTTCCCAATTGCTTCATCTCTTCATCTTCACCATTTTTTTTAAGTCACAATGATCAATTTGTCTCTTTCCCTATCAAAATCTATATCCTATAGCTTCATATGGATGCTCTTTGTCATCCTCCCATCTTATGTTTTCTCAGCTGAGCAGCATCACGTACTCTGCAGTCCCTCGTTTAGTTGTGGCAATCAGAGCGGTCTCTTGTACCCTTTCTGGATTCCTGGCAGAAAAGATTGCGGTCACCCCGACTTCGAGCTCGACTGTACCGGAGGATTTCCAGAGATTAGCATTTCCTCTGTGAAATTTAGAATCCTAGCGGCGAATTATGACTCTGGTATCATAAAACTCGCCAGATCCGATTATAGCGATAATCCATGTTCCCAAGATTCTTTAAAGATTTCTTTCAACGAAACGGTTCTTCCAATTGCTCCTACCACCGACTGGCTGTCCGTTTATTACAACTGCGACCAAGACTTTTCACCATTTGTTAATGCTACTTATGTGAAAGAGCTCGAGTGTGGGGATGATGATAGAAGAAATTACTACGTGACGAGAAACCTAGTGTCCTCTCTACTTGAAGGGTACAGTTCGGTTTTCATAGACTTTAGGAGATCTTGCAGTATATACATCAATATTCCCGCATCTAGAACCGCACTGAACACACTCGAGAGCTTTCCAAGTACGGATAATCTAAATAAGGCTTTTAAAGAGAGTTTCGAGGTTGGAGTTAACTTAGATTGTAAAAAGTGCAGAGACTCTGGGGGTGCTTGTGGATATAATCACACACTTACCACTAGTGGGTTTGTCTGCTATTGTATAGATGAACCAGGTAACGGTGTTTGCGGTTCTACAAACAAGGGTAAGATTATCTTGCCTACTTCTTCTAATTTCCTAATGGTTCTTCCTCAAGAACCACCACTTTTCCCTTCTTTAAATCTCCCTACCCACCCACAAACCTTTTGACTAGATCATCTACAAAACATTCTTACAGTTTCTGATAAAGTATATACAGAAGAAAGAAACTCAAGTTTTTTTTTCATTTATAGTTCTTACTTAGTTCCAACTAACCTTTTTCTGGCGCCATTCCATTTGATGCAGGTCGCAAAATGTCTACTAAAGCAAAAACAGGTGCTTCGTTTTTCCTTTTTTCATGTTCTTTCGCAACAACATAGGCAACATCATAGACTTATTAGGATTTCTTTTTTTTTTTATCCTTCTCTAGGTATTATTGCAGCTGCTGTTTCTATAGCGGGGCTGATTCTTATAGCCGCATGTGTGTTCTTACTCATCAGACGGAGAAGAAAGACACAAGAAGCTCAATACACAAGCAAGGACTATGATGTGAAAAAACAGAACCTAATGGACCTTATTCCACTCAAACACTATAGTTATGGGCAAGTACAGAGAATTACAAAGTCATTCGCCGAGGTGGTTGGGAAAGGCGGATTTGGAACAGTCTACAGAGGAACTCTTTCTGATGGTCGTAGTGTTGCCGTGAAGATCTTGAAAGAATCAAAGGGTAATGGGGAAGACTTCATCAATGAAATTGCAAGCATGAGCAAAACTTCTCATGTCAACATTGTTACTCTTGTAGGATTCTGCTCTGAAAGTTCGAAGCGAGCAATTATTTATGAGTTTCTGGAAAATGGGTCTCTTGATAAGTTTATTTCGAGCAAGAGGTCATCAATTATGGACTGGAAGGAACTATATATGATCGCGTTAGGCGTTGCTCGTGGTCTAGAGTACTTGCACCATGGCTGCAGAACAAGGATTGTACATTTCGACATTAAACCACAAAATGTACTATTGGATGACAATCTTTCTCCGAAAGTGTCAGACTTTGGCCTTGCTAAGCTCTGTGAGAGGACGGAATCCATAATGTCACTGCTGGAAGCAAGAGGAACGATAGGGTACATTGCACCTGAAGTGTTTTCAAGTGTGTACGGTAGAGTATCCCACAAGTCAGATGTTTATAGCTATGGAATGTTGGTTCTTGAGATAATTGGAGCAAGGAACAGAACACCAAATGAAGACCCTTCATCTAGCACAAGCTCAATGTACTTTCCTGAGTGGATATATAAGGATCTTGAGAAGGGAGACAGTGGAGGGATTATGGAGAATGGAGTCAGCAGCGAAGAAGACAACGAGATAGCAAAGAAGATGACATTGGTAGGTTTGTGGTGTATTCAGCCTTGGCCATCAGATCGCCCAGCGATGAACAGGGTTGTAGAGATGTTGGAAGGAAACTTGGATGCTCTTGAAGTACCTCCTAGACCTGTTTTGCAATGTTCCGTAGTGCCTCATTTCGAATCTTCCTGGATTTCAGAGGAAAATTTAATCTCCTCTTAGGCTTAGGTATGATCGCAAGCTTTTAGTTTATGAGTAAATCTCTGTGGTTGAATCGTAAATGTTATTGCTGAACTTGAAAGACCTCAGATACATTCTTTGATATTAGATCGATGACATTCGTGTGTATTTGTTTGAGTCCATTTCTAAACACTTGTTTTAGGGAGACAAGTGAAAGTCCTAAATCCTCTTTGTTCAGCTTTTAAAGTATCATGACAAACAGATATAGCAGATAGTATGGTCCGGTTTTCCACGCTAGTCCCTGTCAATCCCACTAAATATTTTTCCATGATTTACCTCTCTACTCTCTCAGTTTCCTTTTTCCAGGTCAACTAATAGAGACATAATAAAAAAGATTCCAAGTCTATATGTACCTGTCACTATCCTTCCATGACTTGGCCCTTCACGAACATGTACTATCCCCTTACTTCTTGTCTGGTCTTGTTTTGCCTCTTATGTAAAACAACATAAAGAAGAAGAAGATACGTTCTCAGAAACACAAGCTCTGTGAGAAGAAAGAAAGTACCTTGTCACTGCTGAATAGAAGAAGAACGATAGGGTACATTGCACCATAAGAGTTTTCCAGAATGTATGGTCGAGTACTCCCACAAATAAAAGGTGTACAGCTACGAAATGTTACTCCTCGAAATGATAGGAGCAAGGAACAAAGAAAGAGTTGAACAAAACTCTGCATCAAACACCAGCTCAATGTACTTTCCTAAATGGATGTACAAGGCTCTAGAGAAAGTATGAATGAAAAAGCTTCCTTGGAACCTATTAAAGCATGAAAAGCAGCAAAATACATTTATTCACGAAATGAAATATACTGTTACATTCCAGATTGTGTCACCAGACTAGACCTTCTTTATCTTTTAATATCTAAACCTATCAACACTCTCATTTTGGATATCTTACTATTCATCGAACTTCTCCCGCCAACTGTCTAGACTGTGTCTAGAAACCCCTCGAAAGTAAACCCATTTTCAAACATATCAGTACTCTCACTCTATGGCAGCTTGCTCTGCTTGTTTGTTGCCAAGTGATGCAACAAATTTCTTCAGATGTCTAATGAAATCTGGATAGAGTTCAAGGTCACAGTGTCCACCTCCACTTATCCACAAAGGTTCATACTTCTCTTTGCTGAGTTCCCAAAGCCGTTTTCCATGAGACCAATCAACTACTTCATCTGCAGTTCCCTAAAAAGACCAACAAGAGAGGTTCAGTGACTTGCATTCAAAAACTTGTATTCATCAGTTTCTCTTGTCTGAAAAAAATAGAGCAAAATAAAGCCAAATGAAGGCGTCACTTACATGAATTACTAGAACAGGACAGGTAACTGAGCCGATCTTGTCAATATTCTGAAAAGCATGGACTTTCAAAGGTCACTAAACGCTACAAATGTAATCAGAAACAAAAAAAATTCT
The DNA here is from genome assembly GCA_023657505.1 of Camelina hispida. Lineage (NCBI taxonomy): Eukaryota > Viridiplantae > Streptophyta > Magnoliopsida > Brassicales > Brassicaceae > Camelina > Camelina hispida. The sequence continues at coordinate 32,709,712 of CP094634.1, read as the reverse complement.
GTCTAGTAAATCACCTTGTAAATGTCAAACCAATATGTACACTTCACCGGATACAAAACCCTCATCCCAGACAGAATAGGGCACTGTAAAACCACGCCTCTCAAGTCAGGTGTGCGTGAAGCTAGATCAACCGTAGGCCCACTACCAACAGATTGACCAAATAATATCATTTGATCGTCTTTTACACCGTACTTTTCCTTAAGGCATTTATAAGATGCTTCTATATCAGCATATGTATTACACTCGCTTGCCTGATTCATAAACCAACACTACATCAACAGGAAACAATCCATGGAAGCCTATGCCTAATAATCCAAATATCAAATGAAAATTTCAACTATATATCAATAAGAATCAATCCATAGTAAGCTCGGAAACGATACCTGTCCAGTAGACTGACCATAACCAGAGTAATCATACCTGAGAAAGACAACAATCAACAATGACAAAAGGCAACATAACAAGTCAAAGTAAAAAACTTTCAGATGAATATGTCAAGTCTTCTGAACAATTCGTTCAAATTCGTCTCCTGAACATATGTGTCTTTGAGGTTAAAGCACTAATTTTTTTTTTCCAAAGATTGATTCTTTACTTGACATATCATATTCCAAAAACACAAACCAATTCAGATTCAACCAAAAAAGTTTGATTACCCCATAAGATTGACGCGAAGGCGATTGCTAAGCTCAACGAAAAGCTCAAACATTTGTCCAACATCAGCAGCGTTACCATGAGAATACAAAACCGTGCTGTTAGCTTTTGAATGTTTCACATAAACAGCAACGATCTCGTTGCCGAAACGAGTACGAAGCTTCAATATATCAACATCATCGCGACGAGGTATCTCCGGTATGTATAAACGTCCGCCGCAGCTTTCGTCGGCTACAACTTCATACGACGGTGGCGTTGGTGGGAAAAACGCGAATTTAGCAGCGATCGATGATGTTACACCTCCCATGATGATGATGAATTCTAATTCATAAAAATTAGAGCTTTTTTATCGGAAGGTAGTTGAAAACCCTATAATTTTATTTGGATTTTGTGAGATCTTGATGGAGAAGGAGAAGAGGGGGATTGGAAAATTGAAGAGGAAAGGGAGAAAAGGAGGAGGAGGAGGAGATTGATGGAGGATTTGGGAAAATCGTGCAGCGGCGCGTGTGATGGTACAGGCGGCGCGTGGTTGGATGATGGGAGAGATGTGAGAATGTTTTTGAGAATATCCGTTCTTGTCAAAGTTTTTAAAAAGTCAAAATTGGGAAAATGATTTTATTGGTGGATGGAGATTCTCCATGCTGAGATTTTATACTTTTTTTTTTTAGTTTATTTTAAAGGTAACAAAAAACATGTCATTTATAAAAAGAAAAATTATTAGCAAAAATAAGTAGGTGATTGTTGATGATTTGTTTTTGGTAGTCAATGAACTTGGGGATATTTTATATTATGTAAAGAAAAGAATTGAAAAAAATGTTGAATGCGGATATTTGTTATGACTTATGACAATTAAATGTAGAGAATAAATTAATAATTTCTTTATTAATTTTATAGTAAGTTTATAATATCTTTTAAAGCAAGAAAATAATATATTAGATAAATCAATATACTTGTTGGCTTGTTGCAACCGAATTTGGATCTCGGCTCTTGCCTTCTTTTGACGAGTAGACCACAAATTTCTCACTCTCTTTCAAATTTCTTGAAATGGGTCATTTAGCTTTTTTTCTCATATTGAACTGCAACAAAAGAATAAATTATGCAAAATTTATATATAAATAATTTGTTTAAACCTTAAGATTACATAACATGCAATTACATAGATCATATTTATACATTTAGACTTCCTACAATAGTCAAGTTTAAAATTCTCTGATTCCTACATTAGTGTTCAAGCTTTAACTGATGTGGCTTCTAGTGTTGTTCAAACTGTTACTTCGTAAATCTCGATGCATTTCTCATTATATTATGACCAATATATATACACGGAAGTATGATTATTGTACAAGTAATATCTATACGTATATGAGAAGTAAATAATATGTATTTTCTTGTCTGTCATTGTTTTTTAGGTTTATAAAATGGTATACCATGTTACTTAGTAAACCTTGATGCATTTCTCATTACATTACCACCAACTAGATTATTACCCGTGTTAGAACACGGGTTGAAATTCATTTTATTTATATTATAAAATACGATTCTGAAGATCACGATTAATGCTAGATTAGCATCTTAATTTTTTTAAAAATCAATCATATCAATTATATTTATTCTAAAATTATAATATAAATAAAAGGAATTTCAACTCGTGCTCTAGCACGGTCCTAATCTAGCATTAAGGTTTAATTTTTAATTTCTGAATACGTTCACGAAGATCACAACTAATCTTGTTAAATTAGCGAGATTTGATTCTTTTTTTTTATGATTGAAAGTATATTATTATCCCTTTAATAATTTTTTATTGATGTGGTTTATCAATAAAATCTGTGGAAAATAAATTGGTAATATTGTGATTCTAGATATTTGGAACCATATACGTGATCTTCGGAAAATAAAGTTTGGAATATCTATGAACTATCAATTTGGAATAATCAGTTTAAGATTTTCTGTTACAATTAAGATTTTATTTATTACAATTAATATATTGATTAATTTATAATCTATGTATAACCTATTTGTAACAATTTATTAAAATTATAAAGTCTACCAAAACAATGTTGTGTACTTCCGTTTTATTATAAAGGGGATATAACACGTGAGTAGGATTATTGTACAATTAATATCTATATAGCACATATAGGAAATAAATAATGTGTATTCCTTTGTCTATCACAACTTCAACTCATTTGGTTCCATTTTCTTGCCATAAACATTTAGCCTCTCAAAATAGGTTTTGGTATTATGTCTACGACAAAAGAATTACATATATTTTTCATATGTAACTGTAACATGATGTATATTATAAGTTTTATTTTCTTTAGTGTTATACAATGTTTATAACCATATCAAAAGACTAATGAAGCTGAATATTGTTCAATATGACTGATGCTCTCGACTAGCCAAACTTGGTATTAACTTATGTAATCATCATGCTATCGATTGTGACCAATGTAGTTGGCTAATTCTATATTCTCAAATGACAAAAAATTGCCATGAAGTCTCATTTAGTGGTTTGATGAGGATATCGACAAGTTTGAACAATTATTGTACTTGCTATTCTGAGTTGGTATTCATCTCTTTTATGCGTCAGAATATGTGTTTTCTATTGGTAACTATTACTTCCTCCGTTTCACAAAGAGTGTCATTTTGACACATATTCTTTATTACAAAAAGAGTGTCATTTTATGTTTTCAATGCAGTTTTAAAGATTAAATTCTCTTTTTTTATCCCTATAATTTGAGCTAGTTAATTAGAGAGAGAAATTGTTTAGTGTATTTATAAAGGGTAAAATAGAAATTTAGATAATTTTCTTAATTTGTGTGCATTGTGTCAAAATGACACTCTTTGTGAAACAGAGGGAGTAGTAAGTTACAAACAATGCTTAAAAAAAAAAAATCCTTTGAAGCTCCATACATTTTCGAATGAAAACCAATTGAAATAAATTCTCACTTAATGTGTGACCGAATTGAGAATAATAAGTACAACAATTGTATAAAATTTTCATATCTTCATTAAACCACTAAATGTGTTTTTAATACCAGTAATTAAAGGTAATGTCTTTTGGTATTATACAATGTTTTCTTTCTTGCCTAATAATAGAAAATATGTTACCAAAAAAAAAAGCCATTCAAAATTTACCATGTAATATTATATTTAAAAATAAACCAAAATTCAAAATAAAAAAAAATAAAACTACTTAAGGAACAAAATCTGTAGAATTTTAATTAATGAGTTTAAATATTAGTTTGAGTTTATAATAAGCGTTTGAGTTTAGTCTTTATAATTATATATATATATATATACATTGGTTTGGGTTTTTAAAATAGTGATTAGTGTTTAAATTTTACAATTAAACAAAATTATATGTTGATTTGGATTTCCAAAAGAAAATTAGAGTTTAGATTTTACAATTAAAAGAAATTTTATGTTGTTTTGGATCTACAAATGACTGGCTAGAGCTAAGATTTTGCAATTAAAAGAAATTATATGTCGATTTGAGTTTATAAAAAAGTGGATAAAGTTTAGATTTTACAATTAGAGAAAAATATATGTCAGTTTGGATTTACAAAAGAGTGATTAGATTTTAGTTTTTACAATCAAAAGAAATTATATATCGGTTTGGATTTACAAAAGAGTCGGTAGGGTTTAAATTTTATAATTAAACAAAATTATATTTCAGTTTGGGTTATGGCCAGGTTTTAGATTTTGTTTTATGAATTTAAAATTCATATTTAGATTTTTATTTATTTATTAAACTACAGTATGTTGATTTACTTCAATTGCTTTAATTATTTAGAAAATATTCCTAATTATTTTGTTTTATTTACATAACTTACATGACAAATTTTGATCGGCTAATAAAGAGGGGGTGAATGAGAATCCAAGAATTGTCCACCAAAAAAAAAAAAAAAAAATTCTCGTTATGTGTTAGAATATGTGTTTTTTACAAGTAACTATTAGTAAACTAAACACAAAAATTTTCGTAACAAGTTTTATACTTTGAAGCTCCATGAATTTTTAAGAGTTGAAATAGACTGAAGATTATATTAATGAGTTTGTCTCTATAAATGCTAATATTGTATATTTCGAAAAACAAATTGATGTTACCAATGTTTGAACTTTGAATGAAGCTGAATATTTTTCAATATAGCTTATCCTCGTGACTTACCAATTTGGTATCTTCTTATATAAAGTTTTGCTTCTCTTATAGTCAGCAGAGCTGACCTAACATTTGAAGGTCGACATTTGTGTGAACAGAGATTCAACAAGGCAAAATATGTATAGGTTATTATTCGATGTGTGTCTAGGATGACTTTGATATCTGTGCGGAATATACACGTTCTTATTGGTTGGCCTTTTTACGAGAATTTGATCAATCTTGATTCCGACTTCAACAAAATTTCAAAGTATCTAATAAGATGACGTTTTGACGGGTCGATTACATATAAAGCATTTTGTGAATAATTTGGAGAATGTTTTTAAAATTTAACAATAATAATATTCGTAATGATTAATGTTTGAAATAAATATTGATGGCTGATAATTTAGCTTTAGATAATTGTAATAATTGTAATAATTTTAAAATAAAAAATAGAAATTAGTGTATTAAAATAAAAAAATCTCTCTAACTAAAAATATTTATATATTTATTTCCAAAAAAATATCTTTTAGTTAGACCATGTACAATGGGGCTATTGATTTTTTTTCAGCTGTTAAATTGCTGCAATGAACCTGTTGAAACAAAATAAAAAGATGAAGTGGATTAAACTCTATTGAATTTATTCATCTTGTAAAAATTGAAATGGGGACCATTAAAGCCACATGTCAGCTAATGAGTCAAAATACTTATTTTAATCTCACCTATTTATTTAACATAAGTTATTGTTTAGCAAACAATATATATATATATATGTATTATATTGAAGTTCATCATTTCTTACTTATAAATAGAAACTTAGTTCATCTTATTTGGATATAAAAAATGTCATTTTATATCTTTAAATAAATTATTTTGTTAAATAAATTCCAATAATATATATTTTAACATTTAAAATTCTACAAATTAGTTTCTATCTAAATATCAATAATTATCAGCAATATAAAATATAAAATAAAAATGATAGGGTAAGGTGTTGAATTTTATTCAATAAAACCATTATACAAATTAAAATCAAAATGAGTGTTGAAATATTAGGTGGAAAAGAGATAAGATAATGTGGAGTGTTAAAATATTAAAAAGAGTGTGTTGAAAATTATATTGAAATTCATCATTTCTTATACTTATAAATAGAAACTTGGTTCATTTTATTTGGATATAAAAAATGTCATTTTATATCTTTAAATAAATTATTTTTGTGAAATAAATTCCAATAATAAATATTTTAACATTTAAAATTCTACAAATTAGTTTATATCTAAATATCAATAATTATCAGCAATATAAAATATAAAATAAAAATGATAGGGTAAGATGTTGAATTTTATTCAATAAAACCATTGTACAAATTAAAATTAAAATGAGTGTTGAATTATTAGTGGGAAAAGAGATAAAATAATGTGGAGTGTTAAAATATCTAAAAGAGTGTGTTGAAAAATTAAACTATTGTACATAATCTTACAAAAAATATTTATCTAGTCTTTTATAATTTTATTTTATTTTAAAAATTTAAAACCTGCACGAACTAATCTAGTATATAATAAACCGTATTGCGTAAACTTTAAATCCGTTTAAAAAACCACATAAAATATAAAATTAATATTTGAAAACAAGTTAAAATTTCACATATTCTTTTTATATTTGCGTAATCTAGTTAAGTTAAAACAAGTATGTAATCATTTATCGATCGGGACAACGTTGTAGGTCCATTCTTTAAATGAAAACAAATTGTCGTAAACTCTCCTTATTGTGTGACCAAATTCAGAATACAGTAATTGTTCAAACTTGTCAATATCCTCATCAAACCACTAAATTTTATTCTTGCAATTTTTCACGAAAAACTTGCAATAATAATTAAGAACTAACACCTAGACCAAGAAATAATATTTTCACAAACGAATTGGAGAAAAATAATCAGGCGAAATCAAGAACAAAGAAAATATAAACAACGGACGAAAAATGTTAAATAAGTTTATTTTGTTTAAAGAGTTTTACTGTTCAGGAATAGTTACAAGAACGGGACGCCAAGCTCGTCGAAGTAACCTACATCGAAGAGTAACAGACGCCATGGGCCTCCTAACAGACCCGTTAAAGCCCACACTCCGAGCCGCCGTTATCTCTTCTCCACCAAAACCTCCGTTATTATTATCAACGCCGTTAACCGTTACATCGTCCCTTTCCATCTCCACCTCCATCTTCTTCTTCCCCTTATCGCCGCCGCCGACACTTTCCTCAAACGGAGGCGACGATACAAAAAGCTCTCTCAGCTTCCTTCGAGATCGGATCTTACCTCTCTTATCCGATTGATTCGATTCGTCTACGTTGTTTTGGATCTCAGGTAACCGCCACCGATCTGATGATGATCGGGTGAGTAGTAAACGCAGCGTTTTACGGCGGCGGAGGTGGATTACTGGACTACGCGTTGGACTCTCCGCTACGGTGCTGCATGAGTAGCGAGAAGCTTGAATTTTTGCAGAGACATTTTTGTAATTCGATCTCTGTATTGATCATTGGTTTAGTGTTATTTTTTATTTTTTGGATTCGTTGCTTCGTGTGAGTGTATCAGTACTCGTAGTGGAGGTAAAGGGAATAAGGGTGACTAGGATCGGCACCATTCTTGAAGAAGATAGGTTACACGTGGCAGTAAGAATGAGTGTCGTTTACTTTCGGTTTTTTGGGATATTGATAATATTTATTTTAATATGCCAGCGAATTTTTATTTTTGTATTTATATATTAAAATAAATTAATTGAAATTCTTAAAAATAACACCAAAATAAGTTTTTTTCCAAACTTAGCACAACATCTCTAAAATTCCAAAAATAGTACTCATTAATTTTTCAAAACTAAATCTTAGATTTAAAATACTAAATTCTACCCTCAAAACTATATCCTAAATGTGAAATTGAGAACCCAAATCTAGAAAAAAACAAATTTTAAATATTTCAATGTATTAAATAGTGCTCTTTTTGGAAATTTATAGAATGTGTGCTATATTTGTCCATAAAACTTGTTTAAGTGCTATTTTAAGGTATTTCTCTAAAATTAATGGGGCTGATTTTTTAAAATAAAAGAACAAAGTGATAACAAAATAATTTTGTTGAAAAGAAAAAAATTAATTAACATCAAACCGCTTGGATACAACTATACAAGTTAGATTCAAAACCTATTTGAAACATAAAGAAGATGGATGAAATTCTTTTTTACAACATATGTATACACTCAAAAACTTAATATATGAATCCATACGTTTATTTTTTTCAAGTCTACAAATTTTATGAGAAAAAAAAAACATATATTGTGGGTTGAGTTTCTAATTACTCTAAATGTTTTACGATTTCAATCTAATTTTGTTAGTGTGTATAGGTTTAGGGTTCTAATGGTCGTGGTTGTTGGAGCAAATAAATTTGTTTGTAGATTAAATTGTTTTTTGGGAGATTCTCAAAAATAGCACAAAAATAAGTTTTTGTTCCAAACTTAGCACAACATCTCTAAAATTCCAAAAATAGCACTAATTAATCTTCTAAAATTAAATCCTAAATTTAAAATACTAAACCCTACCCCTCAAAACTATACCCTAAATGTGAAATTGAGAACCCAAACATAAAAAAACAAATTCTAAAAATTATTTTAAAATATTTTAATGTATTAAATAGTGCTATTTTTGGAAATTTATGGAAAGTGTGCTATAATTGTCCATTAAAATTGGTTTAGTGCTATTTTAGGGTATTTCTCTTGTTTTTTTTATTTACTATATATAATGTATATTTCGTAGTGGTGCACATAGTGAAAAAAATAGAAAAAATCTGTCGCAAACTAGTAATCCACTTAACATTAGCTTTAGGCCTGTTTCACCATTTAGCATTTTCATTCAAATGATTCATTCAAAAGCTTCATCTAAATGATTCATTTTAATGTCAAATGACTTAACAAAAAAAAATGGTTTATTTGGATGATGCATCTGAATGGAAATGTGTTTGTTTGGTTTATTTACATTCTCATCTACATGGATTTGATTAGAATAATGACTAAAATACCTATGTTTTGATCTAACAATTTTTTAATCTTAATCTTAACCATATTAATTTTAAATATTGATCTAAAATAGATATATAAATAAATTTTCATTCAAAACCAAACAAAAACTCTAGAAATCCCAATATATATTATTTATAACATACCAAGTTATTTTTGACATTTATAAATTTCATTTTCATGTAATACAATTTTTTTATAAGATTTAAAACATGTTATGCCAATTAAGAAAAATCAATATCAATACCAAACCAAAACTCCAAAAATACCAGCATCAATACCAAAAATAACTCCAAAAGATTTTTACAATAGATAGAAAGACCAAAATATAAATTTGAAACCATGTTGTTTTCTTCCTCTAGTACCAAATCCATGTAATCATCCAACTCCCAAATGTTTCCTGCAAAACCAATGCACAAATTCAGAGTTACTTAGAGTCTGCAAAATTCAGAACCAAAATAAAAAAATGAGACTGCAAAAACCAGAACCAAAATAAAAAATGAGACTGCAAAAACCAGAACCAAAATCTAAATGAATGAGGTTACAAAACCAAAACCATGATCCATACCTTCACAATTTGATCTGAAACTGAACTTGATTAGAATAAGACTCACTCACACCATCCCTACAAATATAGACGACGACCCTTCGTGAATGGTAACCATAGTAGGACTGCTGCAACTCAATTACAGTTTCATCCTGGAACTCAATTTGTAAAGATGATCTAATTATGCTAATACTCACAATCCTAACTCTTTTACAAATACACATCGACAGAGACAACTTCAAGCATCTGTGTCAGTTATGTATCTCAACCAGGATAACACAACACATCAATCAAGTTAACCTTGAAAACGGAGCTAAGTGACAATCCCAAATCCTTTTTGCAAACACGAATTAAAACAAGAAGTTCTATGTCCTACACTAAAAAAAAGATATGATCATAACCAATGAATGAGTGAGACTGCAAAACCACAAACCAGTTTGTAGTATCCGATAAGACAAACATCTTTATGTTCTCTTTCTAAAACTAGCAACCTAAAAACACGATAATAGCTAGAAGAAACAGATAAGACAAACAGCTTTGGATGCTAAAACATACCAAACATCAAACAATGGCAGCTTTGGATGCTAAAACAGATCAAACATCAAACAATGACAACTTTGGATGCTGAAACAAATCAAACATCAAACAATGACAACTTTGGATGCTGAAACAGATCAAACATCAAACAATGGCAGTTTTGGATGCTGAAAGAGATCAAACATCAAACAATGGCAACTTTGGATACTGAAACAGATTGAACAAACACATAATAGCCTCTAAGCATCAGAAACACGGCTCATGTAATAGCCTACAGCTTAGGAAACGACTAAATTCGATGTATTCACAACATAAGCTAAGAATCAAACCAAGCCATCACACTCGTCTCCATCGATACACATAAAAATCATGAAACAAACCCATGAGACAAAGACACAAATAGATACGGAGAGAGAGAGCGCACGAGAGAGAATGAACCTGAACTCCGGCGATTCACCGGTGGCGATTCACCGGCGGCGATTCACCGGCTGTGAAGAGAGGAGTGAACCAGTAGTTTATCGAGGAATGGGCGAGAGTTTATTAGATGAATGTGAGAAGGGTATGTAATTATCTAAAGTAAGAAAAGGTATATTAGATCATTTGTTTTTTTAGCTGAATCATCTACAATCGAATGATCTGTTTAGACACAGCCAGATTTTTAAAATTTTTGGATGAGTTTAATGAAAATGATCTAACTGATTCATTCAAATGCTCTGTTAAATTGTCAAAAACGAACATCATTCTTCATTTCCATCTAGATGAAGAAATGAACAGCACCTTAGTCAAAGGTCGGCGGTTCAAATGTAGCCTTAGTTAATTTGGTTCAATTTTCTTTTACAAAAAAGAAAAAAAAAACATTCTTCAAATTTCTAATTTTGCTATAACTCATTCATTTTCCCTATAAGACTAGAATATAAGAATATGAAGATTATAGGAATGTACATCTCTAGAAATAGTAATGTCATTTTAGTTTGTAACCAAAAAGAAAAAATGTTGTTATCACAGAAATAGAACAAATAGGTCCATTTCTTACTACAGTCTCGTCCAAAAAAGGAAAACAATTCCTTAATAATTATTATTAAAAAAAAAAAAACACTTACAGTTCACGGACGATTCCTAATTACAAACTCGCCGCCGTATCAGAACTACTCGTCCACTTATCTGTCTCCGGCGAAATCGGCGGCGGAACACTATTTCTCAACAACCCAACATCATCGCCACCACGTTCAATATCCACAACATCCGGAGTAGACTCAACCACCCCGACACGCTTCTCCCCATCCTTAATCCCTTTCAAAATCTCCACAATCTCATCCATCGAAGGTCTAACCTCTCTTTCCTGTTGCAAACACCGAAACGCCAGCTCCGCTACAGACATCATCTCCCTCCTCACATCTAAATCCTTCTCGAATCCCAAACTCGGATCCACGAGCTCGTGCAACGCGTTGTTCTGGATTTTGGATACGGCCATGTTCGCGAGGTTGATATCGTGACGGTGTCGAGTGATGTCTACCGCTTCTTTCGATGAGATTAGTTCGGTTAGTACCACTCCGAAGCTGTACACGTCGCTCTTCTCGTTTAATCTGTAACATTGGTAATACTCTGGATCTACATAGCCTGGTGTGCCTTGTGGTGCGGTTGAGATATGTGTTTGATCCATCGGAAACAACCGCGAAAGCCCAAAATCAGCTACTTTGACTTGGTAGTTATCTTCTAGGAGTATGTTAGTAGTTTTGACATCTCTGTGTATGATCTCTGTAGAGAGGAATTCACATTGTGAGAAATTTGCAGATGTACTTGCGAATTTTAGGATGTTTGATGTTGTTTTTACCTGATTTGTGGAGGAAAGATAATGCGCTTGCGGTTTCGATTGCGACGTTTAATCGGGTTGACCAGCTAAGAGGACGAGCTTCTGCACGGTCGCCGTGGAGATGTTCAGCGAGAGTTCCGTTTGAGACGTACTCATAGACTAGTAGAAGCTCTCTGCTGTGTCTTGATGTGCATCCGTAGAGTATCACTAGATTCTGATGTTTTATCCTTTTCAAGATTTCGATCTCGTTCTTGAACTGTTCTACGCGTTTTAGCGATCTTTCGTAGAGGCGTTTCACTGCTACTGCTCGTCCGTCTTTCAACATGCCGTAGTATACTGTACCGAAGCCACCATCTCCGAGCTCTCTAGAGAAATTCTCGGTTGCTTCTTCAAGTTCTTCGTAGCTGAAGACTTGAACTCCGTAGTAGTCGCTTCCGTTTGGAAGGTTAGAGATTGACATTGAGGGAAGATAAGAGTGATTGCTACTAGAGGAGATTGTTGTGGAAGTTGGATTTCTTGATGTTTCTCTACTCGAGTAAGATGTTGTTGGCAAGTCCTTGCTTGTGTATTGAGCTTCTTGTGTCTTTCGTCTCCGTCTAATGAGTAAGCACACACATGCGACGACTATAAGAAGCACCCCCGATATAGAAACAGCAGCTGCAATAATACCTAGAGAAGGATAAAAAAAGAAATCGTAACTAACTAACTAAGTCTATGATGTTGCCTATGTTTATCAAATCAGTTGTTGCGAAAGAACATGAAAAAAAGGAAGCACCTGTGTTTTTAGTAGACTTCTTGTCACCTGCATCAAAAATTGAATGGCGCCAGAAAAAGGTTAGTTGGAACTAAATACAGAACTATAAATGAAAAAAAAAACTTGAGTTTCTTTCTTTTGTATATACTTTATCTGAAACTGTAAGGATGTTTTGTAGATGATCTAGTCAAAAGGTTTGTGGGTGGGTAGGGAGATTTAAAGAAGGGAAAGGTGGTGGTTCTTGAGGAAGAACCATTAGGAAATTAGAAGTAGGCAAGATAATCTTACCCTTGTTTGTAGAACCGCAAACACCGATACCTGGCTCATCTATACAATAGCAGACAAACCCACTAGTGTTAAGTGTGTGATTATATCCACAAGCACCCCCAGAGTCTCTGCATTTCTTACAATCTAAGTTAACTCCAACCTCGAAACTATCTTCTATAGCCTTATTTAGATTATCTCTACTTGGAATGCTCTCGAGTGTGTTCAGTGCGGTTCTAGATGCGGGGATATTGACGTTTATACTGCAAGATCTCCTAAAGTCTATGAAAACCGAACTATACCCTTCAAGTAGAGAGGACACTAGGTTTCTCGTCACGTAGTAATTTCTTCTATCATCATCCCCACAATCAAGCTCTTTCACATAAGTAGAAACAAATGGTGAAAAGTCTTGGTCGCAGTTGTAATAAACGGTCAGCCAGTCGCTGGTAGGAGCAATTGGAAGAACCGTTTCGTTGAAAGAAATCTTTAAAGAATCTTGGGAACATGGATCATCGCTATAATCGGATCTGGCTAGTTTTATGATACCAGTGTCATAGTTCGCCGCTAGGATTCGAAATTTCACAGAGGAAATGCTAAGCTCTGGAAATCCTCCGGTACAGTCGAGCTCGAAGTCGGGGTGACCGCAATCTTTTCTCTCAGGAATCCAGAAAGGGTACAAAAGACCACTCTGATTGCCACAACTAAACGAGGGACTGCAGAGTACGTGATGCTGCTCAGCTGAGAAAACATAAGATGGGAGGATGACAAAGAGCATCCATATGGAGCTATAGGATATAGATTTTGATAAGGAAAGAGACAAGTTGATCATTGTGTAGCAGTTGCAGGTGAATAAAGAAAATGGTGAAGAAGGAGAAGAAGACGAAGAGATGAAGCAATTGGGAATATGTCTTGGTTTTTTTGTAAGACTTGAACTAAAAAGAACACATGTTTGTTTGGTCTTTTTTCGACCAACCTTCACTTTAATATTTTCATTTAATGTTTTCTATCTGGAATTTTATATAATTTCAAATCGAAGTTTCTTTTGGAATTAGGTGGCTTACGACGACGACTTTGAATGGTACTAATATTTATATTGGTAAACGATAATGCGAATAGTGTGATTCAAAACGAGTTTTATATCATTGTTTTTTATAGAATATAAAACGAGTTCCCACTTTGGACTCTTCTTCATCTTATTTATTTTTTTTACTCTTTTGTTTTTTTCTGTTACGACGACTTTCAAAGTCAGGTGTTTGGAATTTTCTCAGAAAGAAGCTAATGGAAAAAAATAATATCATGAAAGTAGGACCCCTTTTTTTGGCAAAAATTGACCAGCGCACAGACCATGTCCTAGTTTGGTCCAATGGTTTTTATCAGTTCTAGAGAATCTAAAGATATTGTGGGTATATTGTCAAAAAAAAAAAAGGGATATTGTGGGGAAGAAAAAAATGGATTGTGGGATAAGGCAAAGAGCGTTTACTAAATGGAAGAAGAAAAAGTGTAAGAGAGCTTGACTGCTAAGTTAATGCTAATTTGTTTGTAGATAGAAGAAGATTCAAATAAATGATTATAGGACCATTTTACAGAGTGGTTTTAGGGGTAGTGGTGTTATCTAGATTTTTCTAAAGGTTGTGTTGCTCTTAGGAGGGAGATATACCGGTTATACAAGCAAAAACAAAACTAAGACGGCTATTAAAACGATGATGATGTATAAGAAACTTACCATCATGTGGATGGAGTTTATAGCAACTTGAGGATGAGGCTTCCTTGCAGCAAATTTGTGTGGAATTTTCGAAGCCGCAAGTACCACCAGGATGAACATTTTTCATGACAAACTTTCTCATCAATCTTCAACTTCACCTCAAACCCATTACTTAAAGTACTTTCCAGATGTACCAAACTCAACTCTTTTTCTTCTGGTACGAAGCTCTTAGGAACGTTAATCGTGAAAATGCCTTGACAGGACTTATGATAATCAAGGTTTTGAGAGACTGAGACAGGGCCTCTACCAGGACAAGTATAACAGGATTGGTAAGATAGCTTAGTGTCGCAGAGGTAGAAAACATTGAGGCTCTTGTATGTTGACGAAAGCTCAAAGATTTCCGGAGGCAAGGTTGTGGTGGCTGTGAAAGTAGCGTTGCAAAAAGAACCTTGAAGCTCTGCTCTAGAAAGTCTAAGAATCTTAGATGTTTGATCTATTTGGAGAACATTGTAAAGATGGTTTGAGATGATTAAAGAGGTAGTGTTTTGATAGCAGTTAAGCTCCAGCAATGGATGACCGCAAACTTGGGGACGACTCCCACCAGAGAAGGGGAAACCAGCCGTGATACTCCCACACTGAAACTTAGCTTCGCACCACCCAAGTTCTTTTTTACTTGAAGCACAGAGAAGAGAGTGAAATAAGGAGAAAAGGAAGAACATGAACAGACAAGAAGTTGAGAGATAGTACATGATTTGTTGAGATCTATGGAACAGTGTGTCTTTTGTGTTTGGTTTATGTTGAGAGACCAAAAGAAATGATTTAAGCAAAGAAATAAAGAGAGAGACTTGAAACGGAGACTTGGGGTGTCATTATTAGTTTAATTTGGAATACTTTCTTTGTATTCTCTTTTCTCAAAAGCTAAAATTTTCGAAGACTTATGTTACCATTGTGAAACTCTCTTTTTAGAAAAATTGTGGGAACATTATATGTAAAGAGGAAAGAGCCACCACTTTTTTAAGTTGATAGACGACCCCATCATATATCATCCCTTGTTGGAGGAGAATTTCAAACCAAGAAGTTTATATCTTGATCACCTTCTCTTTATAAGCTCACTAGTAACCTATGTCTAAACGTGTGAAAATTATTAGGGGAAGATCAAAACCGATATTACTTAGAGAAATAAGCTTAGTAGTTGTTTGATATGTCAAATTAAAGGCTTAAAAATATGGTATGCAGAATGAGGAAGACTTGCCAAACTATGATTTAAAAGTTTTAGTTTGTCAAACCATGCTCATACTGCATAAGTTAGGGTTATTAGAAGTAAAATCGTTAGTCCAGCGTAAGAAAACTTACCAGTTGGTTGATCGAGTGGAATGCATTTAAATTCATCTGGAAATTTTTTGTTGAAGCTACAGGTTCCATGAGAGGATGAACATTCTTGACACACTTTCTCATCGATCTTCACCTTCACCTCAAATCCTTTTTTTAAAACACTTTCCAAATTATGCAGATCCAACTCTTCCTCTTTTTTAAGAAAACTGATAGGAACTTTCACGGTGAAAGTGGAAAGGCATGCCTCATCATATATAGGGTTTTCAGACACGAAGATCTTACCTATCTCACGACATGTATAACTCGAACTGTGAGGAGAAACATGTTGTGAACGGTAGAATGTAACGCTCTTGTAGGTTGGCGAAAGGTTGAAAATCTCTGGAGGCAAGGTTTCGTTGGTAAATATAGAGGAGCAAAAAGGGTCTTGCAGCAGGTCTGGACTGACAAGTGTAAGGGTGTAGGATGTTTGATTTATATGGAGAACATGGTACAGATGGTCTGAGATGAGTAAAGAAATGATATTTTTGTCGCAGCGAAGCTCCAGGGATGGATGACCGCAATGTTTGTGACGATCCCCTCCCCAGAAAGGGAAACCGGCGGTAATGTTCCCACACTGAAATTGTGCTTGGCATGACGGATGTTCATGTTTACGTGAATCACAAGGAAAAGGGTAGAATAAGGAGAAGAGGATGAACAAGACTAGAGAAGAATTGGGGAGATAGTACATGATTTTGTTGTGGTCGATGAAAACTGTGTCTATTGGGTTTAGTTTGTGTCGAGAAGAGCGGTTTAAATAAAGAGAGAGATAAGCATAGAGAGATGTCGTGTAAACGTACGGTGAAGAGACTTAGGACCTAGTCAAGTTGGATAGTGACAAAAGCAGAGAGACTTGGGATGTCTCTAATAGTTTACTTTGAAAACATTTTATTCTTTGTTTTCTCTTTTTCCAAAGTTAAAAAAAAAAAAAAAAAAAAAAAAAAAAAAAAATTGAAAGACTGCTCTTACTATTGTGAAACTCTCTATTCAATGAAATTGTGGGAACACTATACGGTGCATGAATCCTGATATAGGCCTTTTTGCTTTTGCAGAGTGTCCAAGGTTTGAGGTATGAGATACGTTAGTAATTGATGTACTTTAAGAAACTTTAAAAAGAAAATATTATATATATAGAATTAAAGAAATTGCAGAGAAATGGACTATGGTAATAAAACCATTTAGTACGAGAATTGACTGAGTTGAAAGAAGAAAATTCAAGAGAAGCAGAAAGGTTATGAGTAGGGGAGAAGCAGAGGTAGAAAACGGTTAGGTTTTTGTATGCTGGCGAAAGCTCGAAAATTTCTGGAGGCAACGATTTTTCCAAGTTAAAAGTGGAGCAAAAAGAACTTAGAAGCTCTGCTCTGGCAATTTTAAGAGTGTTAGTTTTTTGATTTAGATGAAAAACAGAGTATTTTTCTTTTGAGATGAATAGAGAGGTGATGTTGTTTTTGTGGCAGTGAAGCTCCAGCAATGGATGACCGCAATCTTTGTGACGATTCCTTCCCCAGAAGGGGAAACCAGAGGTTATGTTACCACACTGAAACTGAGCTTCACACCACTCATGTTCGTTTTTACTTGAAGCACAAGGAAGAGGGTGAAATAAGGAGAAGAAATAAAAAGAACAGACAAGAAGTGGGGAGATTGTACATGTTTGGTTTGAGATCTATGCATGGACAGTGTGTCTTCTGGCTTTGGTTTGTGTTGAGAAGAGCAGAAGAGGTTCTTTAAACAGAGTGAAAGATAAGCATAAAGATGAGGTGGAAACTGTGAAAGGCCTGAAGACCAAGTCAAGTGAGAATTGAATAGTGACAGAAGCGGAGACTTGGGATGTCAGTATTAGTTTACTTTTGAAATATTATTTGTTCTTTTCTCTAAGCTTAAAATTTCGAGGAAGCCAAAGTGTTCATTATGCCAAAGTGTCTCATACGTAGTTGATGAGGTCTCAGGTTCGAATTGTGGATAAGAATGGGAACACTATTTGGTACATGAGTCCATTGATACAGCATATTTTAAATTGATCCACGATTTAAAGCCAAAAATAGGTTGATAAACAATTTGATCATATCAGATTTTGAAAAATTATAATTATACTCTACGGACATGCGTTTCATAGAGAAATAGATTACTAGTTGTTTTGATATGTCTAAGCTAAGTCTAAGTAATTGATATGAAATGATAGAGATGCATAAGAAACTTACCAGGTGGTGGATGGAGTGAACATTCTTGACACGTTGTTTTATCGGTCTTCACCTTCACCTCAAATCCTTTTCTTAAAACACTTTCCAAATTTGTCATATTCAAAATTTTCTCATTTGTAACGAAACTCTTAGGAACGTTCACGGTGAAACTGTCATGGCAGCTCTCAGGACGTTCAGGGTTTTCAGACACTGAGATCTGACCTTTCTTTAGACATGTATAACTCAAATAGTAATGTCGAAAAGGTCTGCAATGGTAGAATACGGTGAGGCTTTTGTAGGTTGGCGAAAGCTCAAAAACTTCTGGAGGCAAGGATGCGTTGGTGAATACAGAGGAGCAAAATGGTCCTTGCAGGTCCGCTCTGGCAAGTGTAAGAGTGTAAGATGTTTGATTTATATGGAAAACTCGGTACACATGGTTTGAGATGTTTAGAGAGGTGATGTTGTTTTTGTCGCAGTGAAGCTCCAGAGATGGATCACCGCAGTGTTCAGGACGGTTCCCGCTCCAGAAGGGGAAACCAGCAGTGATGTTCCCACACTTAAACAGAGTCTCATCACACGAATCCACTTTACTTGAAGTACAAGGAAGATGGTGGAATAAGGAGAAGAGGAAGAACAAGATCAAACTAGAACTGAGGGGATCATACATGATTTTTGTTTGATCAATGAACAGAAGAAGTGTTTTTTTCAATAAAGATAGATATATATGCCTAAATATGAGGTGGAAACGGTGAAGGGGCTTTAGGAGACCAAGTCCAAGTGAGGATTGTGACAAAAGCGGAGACTTTGAACTACTTTTTTTTTTTTTTTTTTTTTTTTTTTTCTCTAAGCTACAAACTGAAAAATATATTTTATCTTCACCTTTTTGTATTCTACATATGTGTGTATCTGTTATGTTCTTAATATAACTTCCGATGAAAAACAAAGAAGAAAAAAAGCTACAAATTGAAAAATATCTCACCGACCTTTGTGAAAATTATCTATATATAAGTAAGTTTGTATGAAAGCATGAATTATGATGTAGGCGTCAAGTGGCCTGTGGCCGCCAAGGTTCTTTGGGTCTTAGGTTCAAACTGCGGATAATTATGAGAACACTATTTGGTACATGAATCATGCTGCAGTCATTTGAATTGATGGATCACCGACCATTGCAAATTTACAATCAACTCAATTTCCAACACACGTTTTGTGGTCACTAGCATCATAATATAGCATAGTTGACTGATATGTTGACTATAAATGCCCACATCTATAGATTAGTATATCCAACGAGAATGAGCCATAGGTAAAGGATAATTTTGTTCACCTATATGGTTACCATTTCTTTGTTGGTTTTCGGGCAAACGATTCATATGTCATGTACCTATTTTTACAGTTTTACGTGATATATGATTAAATCCATCAGAAAAACATGATATTTGAGACGAGACCATATAACCTGCGGGGGTATGGACTTTAGTCCAAAACTTTTTAATTATTAAAAAAAAGAATCTGTTATTTTTGCCACATTAAAGTGCATAATCAAATCTTATTTATTTGCTATTTTACCCTTTAATTTATATATCAAAAATTAATTATATATCTTATTATATAAAGTTGGGTTTTGAAAGTTAGTCATTAACAAGATTTTGACATGTGTCAAGTTATCAATCTCAGATTTTGACATGTGTAAAAGTTAATACTTAATAGAAGAAATTTGATTATAACAAAAATAAAATATTTTGTTTTAAAAAATATTAATAATGTGAAAAGATAATTAAAAAAAATTACAGAATTTATTAAAAATGCAAGATTTTGACATGTGTCAAGTTATCAATCTCAGATTTTGACATGTGTAAAAGTTAATATTTAATAGGAGAAATTTGATTACAACAAAAATACTAATATTAATTATGTGAAAAGATAATTATAAAAATTACAAAATTTATTAAAAAATGCAAAGTTTTTTTAAATAACTATAAGGAGATTATATATATATATATATATTTCATAAAATTCAAAATTATAATATTAATTATTTATTTTTAAGTTTAAGTTATTAATTCTACAAAAAATAGAAAAATAGATTAAGGAAAATATAAAGTTAATTATTATTTCTAAATTTTGTAAATACTCACTTCTATATAAACATAGATCGTCTTATATTTAAATAATTTATCCAAAAACACTGCTTTCAACTTTGTTTAATTGGGCAATTTTCTTTAATGGGAAGGTAACTTTTTCTTATTTTTTAAACCAAAATTTTCTCATATTTTCTCCTTTTTCAGTTGGGAATAGGTAAGATTAATATGTTGACAAAAAAAACAAAGATTAATATATGCGTCTTCTTTTCCTAATAATGTATTTTAAAATTTATTGTAGTATTTTTGATTGTTTTATTTAATTTATATTTTCATCTTTGAATCATTTGGGATTCATATGTTATCGTGGTTATAATTTTCTATTGTTTCTTTAATTATGTCAAATTAATTTTCTTCTAATTTCTCAACCTTGATTGGTTGGTGATAAACCCTTCTTTTTTTTTTGCAAACAAAGAAAATAGAAAAAGAGATTAAGAAAAATATACAGTTAATTATTAATTCTAAATTTTATAAATACTCACTTCTATATAAACATAGATCATCTCATATTTAAAGAATTTATTCAAAAACATTGCTTTCAACTTTGTTTAATTGGGCAATTTTTTTAATGGAAAGGTAAATTTTTCTTATTTTTTTAAACCAAAATTTTCTCCTATTTTCTTATTTTTCAGTTGGGAATAGGTAAGATTAATATGTTGAAACAAGAGCTGCTTGATCAAGTAATTGAGAAGCGATTTTGAAATTTCGGAAGTTGTAATGGTAAACCGTTTTAAAATTGGTTTCAAACCTGACTTATGTGGGTTTCTATCGAATTTGGTTCGTAAACCGTTTAAATCCAGGTATATAGAGAAATATATGAGAACTTTTGATTCGGGTAGAAATAAGTTGAGAACTTACGACTCGAGAATATTTGAGATGTGGTCATATTTCTAAGTAGTTTTGGTACAATGCTATACTTCTAAGGAGTAAATAAGGCATCAATCCTTAACGTGATTATGACATATATCATGTTTTGGATTGTTTATAAAGTTTATATTTTGTATATATGAATTATCTTAGGCTTTATATATACCATCATGATTATAATATTCAAATTTTTATTTTTTTATGTTATATTTATTTTTGTAATAGAGTATATAATTTCCACCAGTTGTTCATCCAAAATATTTTTGCAGTAAAAAAAATTCATGGTTAAAGAAATTATGTTACAAAACAATTTTAGTAATTATAAGAACTATAATTATGCCAAAAAACATAAATTTTGTTTAATTTGTTTAAAAGACATTTTATAGGTGGTGATAAAGAGCATACTTTAACAATAAAATAATTTAGGATTTGAGAGCATCTTTTTAATGGTGAAACATACAGTAAAATTGTATATGGTTACTAAATTATATGTTGCTTTGAAGAATTCTCTGCATGTAAAATGTTTTGTAATAAGTTGTAACACGTTTTTGAAATTTGACAATAATAATATTTGTAATGATGAGTATTTGGCAAAGGTTTAATGAGGTATAATTTAGCTTTAGATTATTGTAATAATTTTTATAATATATTAAAAATATAAATAAACGTATGAAGGTAAATACAAATAATTTTTTTCTCTAACTAAAAGATTATTTTATATTTACTTCAAGAAATAAAATTTCTTTTTATATTTTTAAAACATTGTTTAGGATTTAGAATTTATTCTCTTCAATAATTTTAATAGCCGCACATCGTGCGGGCCCTTATTTAGTATATATACACATCCAACTAAATACAAAATTTCATCCAAACTATAAAAAAATAAAGAGAGAGATCGGTGAGATGTAAATCAATGATTTTAAAATAACATAGAAATTGTTACATTGAAAATTCTGTCATACTAACTTGTATTGATTGATCCAATTCCAGTTAATTTTATTTGAACCAATCTAAAAATTGACAAAATTTAATTAAATAATAAAAGAATAATTTGTTAGTTTCAAAATAAATATATGGTCTCACTAATAGAATAATTTATTATACTAGATTTGGATCCGTGCTAGAACACGGATTAAAATTACTTTTATCTGTATTATAATTTCAATATAAAATATAACTTATAAGACGGTTTAGCATTGTAAACTGAGAAACGATTGTTATTATTATTTTTTTGTATGAATATGAGAGATGTATTTTGGTGAATGGAGATCTGAATGATTTATATCAATATTTTTTAACCAGGACAGGACCGGCTGGTCGGTTCGATCCAACCACAACCCGATAGGTATTCCGGTCCGGGTAACCTCTTAAAACCTAACAAATAAAACCCACAAAAAACCAGAAAACCCCGCTAAAATCCCGTGAACCGGCGGGTCAGATCAGGCTGTCGGTCTCAAATTAAAATATTTTATTTTGGTCACACTTTAAACTTAAACCAAATCATAAATAAATGTTGTTATTTATAAAAGAATCAGTTAGTTATTTAATCTAATCATTTAAAAGTTTAATTTTAGTTGTTTAGTACTTAATTATGTATGTTTTGTTCATATATTTATAGAAAAGTAGATGTTATATTCATAAAATGTAATCAAACTAATAAACTAATTGACCCGTAATTCAATCGGTCCGACTTGTTAACCCAGTGACCCGAATGACTTCCAGTTCACCTTCCGGTCCGGTTTTAAAGACATTGATTTATATTAAAAGCTTGGATGGATGTTAGGTCAGATTTAAAATATCTCGTTTAAGATTTTCGCTTACAATTAAGGTTTTATTTGTTACCATTAATATATGAACTATCAACTTGTAACCAATTAATATATAGATTAATTTATAACCTATGTATAACTATTTGTAACAATTTATAATCATTTACTAAAATGTAAAATCTACCAAAGCAATGCTGTGTACTTTCCTTTTATTAAAAAGTAGATATATATATATATATATATTATGATAACATTATAAATTATACATTTCTTTTTTAAAGGGACCGAATTCAAACCCAATTTGGTAAAAGGACAACATAGGTGAATACGGATAACCGACTAGTATATAATTTAATGTAATAATATATACTTCTAATGTTTTATTTTTAAATAAATTTTCGAGAGCTCATCTTTAACTGCTATTGTATAAACCATTCCTTATGTTGTGTTATTAAACTACAGTATTGTAGTATACTTTATAACTTTGACATAAAAAATATCCAAAACTTTTTGTAAAGTTTTAATTTCTGAATATATATATACACACATGACACAACTGACTTCATTAAATTATAAACTGGGTATTAATTTAAAAGTGTTTCAAAAGTGTTTTGTAGATGAAACGTGTTTTTCCTCTATAGTTGTTGTGCGACATTAATTTAATCAGAACGTTTTGTCTACATTATTGATATCTTACGAGATACTACGAATACAAAAATCTGCCTATAGGCCACGATATTTATATAATACGAATACAATTTTGTTAATCATTTTATGAATCATGCGTTTCCCATTACCACTTTATCACATCAATCGCCATCTTTCTTTGGTCCCCGTCCCACTGAACACTGTTACATTATGTACGTGAAAAAAGAAACTTACGTATAGAGCTATCAAACGGGCTTAGAGCCCGCGGGCATGGCCCGATTAGTACTGCTACGGGGCGGGTTTGGACAAAACAAATTTTGTCCACAAAACGGCGGGCATAGCGGACACGGTCCAGGCGGAACAGGGGTTGAGCGGGTTTGTCCGTTGCGGGTAAGCGGGTTAGCGGGTTTAGGAAAAAATTCTGTCTCTAAGAGAGATTTTATAATTCATCAAACTATCATAAAACGAAAACTTAACATAAAAGCTAAAAGTCTAAAACCCTACCTACAGGCTACATCGTTGAATTAGCTAGCGTTTATAAAGAGTCTGGACTTCACCGAGACAAAGACTCAGCGTATTCCTATTTTCACAACTCAGATTCTCATATCATCCATCAACTATCACAACTTCAGGTCTTGAGATCTAGAAATCTGCAATGGTAAGCTACTAGCCTACTACTTAGTACTTACTAATATAGTGTCTAGATCGTTAGATGTGATACTAGTCTTGTTGAAACTTAAAAGTAATAGTTTGTGTTTTGTTTTAGGAGTCACGTGATTCTTGCAATCTTAGATCGTTAGATGTGGAGTCACAGAGAATTGTTGATTCTGCAAATGCTGAAAACGAACGAGAAATTGAGATCAGCGAGGATGATGATGTTAACAAAGAAAAGTCACCATTACAGATGAAGAGAAAACAGTCTGATGGAGCTAAAACATCAAAGCCTAGTAAAAGGTCATCCAATGAAATTGAAATCGATGATGATGATGATGATGGTGACAAAGGAAAGTCACCACAACAGAGGAAGAGAAGACAGACTGATGGAGCTGAAACATCTAAGCCTAGTAAAAGGTCAACCATTGATATCGACGATGATGATGACGATGGTGATGATTGTGACAAAGGAAATGCACAACCAAAGAAAAAAAGAAGACAATATTCAGATGTGTGGGATGACTTTACGGTGATTACTAAGAAGGATCGCAAGGGTAAAACTGAAGAAAGAGCATTGTGCAAGCATTGTAAGTCAGATTTTGCTTATGATCCACACAAAAATGGTACAAATTCATACAGACGTCATTTGAAAGGGTGTAAGCTTAAGCCTAGAAATGGTGATATTAGTCAAATGATGATTAATGCAGAAGCAAGGTTGCAAGCTAGGAAGATAGATCATATGGTTTTTCGGGAAATGATAGCAAAATGTATCATTCAGCATGATCTCCCATTTGCTTATGTTGAGTATGAGAGAGTAAGATCGATTTGGAAGTACTTGAATGAAGATGTGAAATTTATCAGCAGAAACACAGCGGCAGCCGATGTTTACAAGTTTTATGAAAATGAAGCAGAGAATTTAAAGCGAGAATTAGCTAATCTTCCTGGAAGGATCAATCTCACTTCTGATTTATGGTCTGCAATCACTCAGGAGGGATACATGTGTTTAACAGTACATTACATTGACAAGAATTGGAAGCTGAATAACAAAATTCTAGCATTTTGTGCTGTACCGCCTCCACATACAGGTACACACTTAGCTATGGAGATTCTTGAGAAACTGAAGGAATGGGGGATTGAAAAAAAAGTGTTCTCACTTACTTTAGACAATGCTACTAACAACGATACAATGCAAGAGATGGTGAAAAATCAGCTTGTGTTGCGAAATGATTTGTTGTGTGGAGGAGAGCATTTTCATGTGAGATGTGCAGCACATGTTCTTAATCTCATTGTTCAAGATGGTCTGGCAGTGATTGGTAATTCTTTGGAAAAAATTAGAAAGAGTATCAAGTATGTTCAAAGATCAGAACATCGGGAGGTACTATTTGCAAAATGTGTGGAATCTGTTGGTATAAAGCATAAGGCTAGTTTGTTGTTGGATGTGCAAACAAGATGGAACTCAACATACAAGATGCTTGATAGGGCTCTCAAGTATAGAGCTGCATTTGCTAATCTCAAAGTTATTGATGGGAAAAACTATAAGTTTTATCCTACAGAAGATGAATGGAAACGACTCAATAGTCTGTGTGATTTGTTGGAGCCGTTTGATCAGGTTACTACTCTTATTTCAGGTTCCACATATCCAACTTCCAACTTGTACTTCATGCAAGTCTAGAAGATCAATAACTGGTTGACAGTGAATGAGTTTAGTGAAGATGAAGTTATTAGGATGATGATTGTACCCATGAAGGAGAAGTTTGATAAGTACTGGGAAGAAGTAAGTGATCTACTTGCAATGGCTACAGTGCTTGATCCAAGGTTGAAGCTAACACTTGCAAACTTTTGTTTTGGTAAACTTGATAAAAGTTCTTGTCAACAGAAGATTAAACACTTGAAAAACAAACTAACTACTTTGTTTGAATCATATGAGAACAAGTCAGTTTTTGCATCACAATCTCCAAAAATACGTGAAACAGATTACCACAGAGATGACAATGAAGGACAAAGAGGAAACTTCAGCAATTATGATGTAAGCACTCCTAAATTCTCTGTTTGTATAAAAAACTGCAGGTTCTGGTTTTGAACAAGTATTAAGTCTTTGTCTCAGGTTCTGATTTTATAAAAAACTGTAGGTTTTGGCCCGATTTGACTTGCAGGTTTTGGTATTTCAAGCAGTGGCGGACCCAGCAAAAATAAATAGTGGTGGCAGATTACCACAAGGTAGAATCGAACACTCAACCTTGGACATATTTCACCTTGTTCTCAAACCATTATGCTACTTAGACTTTTCTGCTCAGTATAAATTTTTCTGATATTTCAATATTAGTGGTGGCAACTGCCACCACAAACCATAACGTAGGTCCGCCCCTGATTTCAAGTTCTGGTTTTATAATAATCTGCAGGTTCTGGTTTTGAACAAGTATTCAGTCTCTGTCTCAAGTTCTGGTTTTATAAAAAACTGCAGGTTTTGGCCCGATTTGAATTGCAAGTTTTGGTATTTCAAGTTCTGGTTTTATAATAACTGCAGGTTCTGGTTTTGAACAAGTATTCAGTCTCTGTCTCAGGCTGGTTTTATAAAAAACTGCAGGTTTTGGCCCGATTTGAATTGCAGGTTTTGGTATTTCAAGTTCTGGTTTTATAATAAACTGCAGGTTCTGGTTTTGAACAAGTGTTCAGTCTCTGTTTCAGGTTCTGCTTTTATAAAAAACTGCAGGTTCTAATAAGTTTTGAACAATTCTAGTTTCAGTAGCTGTTTTTATAAGTTCTAGTTTTTCAAAAATTGCAGGTTCTGGTTTTTTAAAACCTGCAGGTTTTAAGTTTTTAAGTTTCAAGTTCAGGTTTTATAAAAAACTGCAGGTTTTGGTATTTTGAATTGCAGGTTTTCGTATTTCATGTTCTGGTTTTATAAAAAAATTGCTGTTTTGGTTTTAAAGTTTCAGTTTCTTAATTCTTACTGTTTCTTATGCAGGATTTCTTAGCCTTTCGAAAGGAGACTGTTGTTGCTAGTGGAAAGACGTCCTTACAAATGTATCTTGATGAACCGCCAATAGACATGAAGAATTTTGAGAGTTTAGATATTCTAAAGTATTGGAAAGATAACTCTCAGCGCTATGGAGAATTGGCTTCCATGGCTTGTGATCTTCTTAGTATTCCTATCACAATAGTAGCCTCTGAATCCTCCTTTAGCATTGGAGCTAGAGTTTTGAACAAGTATAGAAGTTGTCTTCTCCCAAAAAATGTTCAAGCATTAATATGCAGTCGAAATTGGTTAAAAGGTTTTGAAGCATATGAAAAGGGTAAGCAAATGTGTTTCATAAGTTTTCAATTTTACAATCTTAGACAGTGTATTAACTTGTTTTTTATTTTTGAAATCTGTAGAGGAAGAGAAAGGATTAATTGGTGAAGATGATGCACTACCTTCTTTCCAATCGATTGTTGATGAAGAAGAAACAGCTTGAGTTCCAGTTTAAAATTATTTTTGGGTTTCAGTTTAGTACTTCAGTTTCAGATTTTAGTTCGAATAAAAAATCTGACATTGAGTTTTAGTTTTGTTTCAGACTTTTAAGTCTTTGAGTTTAAAGTTTAGCTTTGGTTCCATACTTCCATTGTTTCAGATTTTGTATGTTTCAGATTTTAAGTGTTTGAGTTTTAAGTTCAGCTTTGGTTTTGGTTTTATACTACTACACTCGGCAGGTCTCCCTTCTTTAAAAAACTGCAGGTTCTGTTTTTTTGCAGGTTCTGTTTTTTTTAAAAACTGCAGGTTTTTGGTTATATTTTTCATGTTTAGTTTGGGAATCGTTTTTCATGTTTGTTTGAGTTTGAATGTTTCAGATTCATGTTCAATGTATGATGGACATGGTTAATCTGTTTTAGCAAGTAACATATCTAAAATGATAGTACATTGAAACTTTAATGCCCGCGGGCTGGTCCGCATACTCAATGGTCTATGCGAGACGGGTTCGGACATTGGTTTTACTGTCCGCGGTCATAGCGGGCGACCCGCTGCGGTCTAAAGGAGGATGCGGTCCATCGCGGGTCTGTCCAGGCGGACGCGGGCATGCCCGTTTGACAGCTCTACTTACGTATATAGTACAAAACAATATTTGTTTGTGTAATTTGTGTTTTGCATTTCTGTTCACCTTTCTAATTATTGGCTAAAAGAGCCAAACATTACAAATTTACAAGGTTCTTTCATTGCAAGCCGTATGCTTATTGAAACTAAGTCATGTAATACGTTTCCAAAGCACAAAAGTAACTTAAAACACACAAAAAAATATTTGAAAAGCCAAACTTAAGCATTAATCAATACATTATTATAGTTTTTTAGCTGATGTCATTGAGAAGTGAGGTTGTGTTCATTGACTGAGGCATGAAGCTTTCTCTCCAACACCTCACTAGAGATCTTACCCATCAGTTGATAGAAAGTGATGAGCTCAGAGAGTCTCTCAACGTTCATCTTCTTCATTATGTTCATCGCTTTCCTCTGCTTCTCCTCATCAAGCCTAAGCTCTTCCGTAAATGATCCACCGTTCCTCATTGTCGCTCCCATCTCCTTCAGCCTCATCTCTTGTTTCACACTTAGAGCCGTATTTGACTGTCCACATCGAATGAAACAAAAACATGTGTTAAGCCTTGGTCATCAAATTCACATTTCCAATGACTTTGGAAGTCACATAGCTGGACCTTTTACTTATTCAAAATGTTTTTAAAAATTAATACTAATTATGTATAGGAAAAGTGTATTTAGCTAAATAAAAGAATCACAGAGCAAGAAATACTTTTTTTTTTTTGTTTTCTTTTTCAGTCTGAAGGAAACCAATTAAAAAAATTAAACAAGTGAACCCTAAATTATTAGTCTGTGTCGACAATATTATAATATGTACATTTAGCCCTTCCATATACGAAAGGCCAAATAACATTCCTATTTGTCATCCCTTGCAATAATGTGGATCAAGATAATAATGTTTATTTAACAGTAACACAGAACGGTTTGGTGTAATGTACCTCAAGAAACTCAGCTCCAACTTCAAGTTCTGATTCTATGGGTTGATTATTCAACGAATAAGATCTGGTGTACATAGACCTAGCAAGCGAGAAGCTCCTGACAAGTATCTTTCTTTTGTTCTCCATTTCTGGATTGAGTTCCAATTTCTTAGGAACGGACAATGTGCTATTCAGCTTCTTTTGACATGCAATAACTGCCTTTGCAAATTCCTGTCAATAAGCCACAAAAGAACATGAACTCAATGATCAATTATTTAGTTTAGGGGTTTTGAACCTGTAATTGTCGAAGTGTCACCATCTGAATTTAAACCCGCATAATAGATGTTACTGGAAAAGAAAAAATAAAAAATAATCACCAACCTGATAAGCAACAGAACAACCAGGAAAATCAAATTCTTCGAGACCGTTCTTTCTCATCCTCTCTGGATGGAACTGTAAACCCACTAGGAACTTTCCCTCATCAGGATTATACATATCAGGATCATAAAACCCTTCAATCAATCCATCAGGAGCAAAAGCCATTGGCACGAACCTTTTCGCCAATCTCTTAACTCCTTGGTGATGATAACTGTTGACCAAGATCTCCATCTTTTCTTCATCTAAGGAATCTTTAAACCATTTATGCAAAGGAGTGTCTTTTACTATCTTCACCTCATGTCTATAACCATCATAGTCATCATAATCGATGTGTTTTCTTTTGTTTTCCTCAGAGACGTAATTTGTGACCTCTGTCTCAAGGTCTTGATAAAGACTCCCACCACAAGAAACATTCAAGACCTGCATGCAAGTTTCATTAGAATAGTTAAACAACCGTGGTGGTCTTATCCATTGATTGATATATATACAGGCCCGGCTTAAAGCTAGAAATATTGTCCTCTACCATTCGTTGGTAATATATATTGTCCTCTACCATTCTAAGTGGCAAGAAAAATTAATTGTATATATATATATTATTTTTCCCATTGTATATTTTATTTTATTAAGGTTATTAAAACAAATATGTTATTCTCCTTTTTAAGACAAGGATACAATACCTGTGATCCTCTACAAATTCCTAAGTAAGGAATGTTCTGTTCTAGGCAGAGCTTTGCTAGGGCAAACTCAATAGAGTCTTTTTCCTTGTCAATAGCTGTATCACTTGCGTGTGTTTTTCTAATCTCGTCCAGTTCTTGAGGTGATAGGGAAGATAATTCGGACTCATATAGAGAAGGGTCGATGTCTTCTCCTTCACAGAGTAGAACTCCATGGATTGGTTTGAAGCTCTTTAACAACTTGTGAACACCAGCCACTCGTGGTACAATCACCGGTACAGCACCGTACTCGACAATAAGATCGAGATGGTACTCACCTAAACGGAAAAAAAAAAAGCAAACATAAACTTTCAAAACGTCTAAGGGAAAATGGAACAACAAAACGTAGAACATTTGAAGGATATCCATCAAAAGGACTATATATTACCAACGAAATCGACGAACTTGTTCTTGCGAAGGGTGCGTCTAGAGACGACAAGGACGCGAGGGAGGATCTGAGATAGATCATTAACGCTTGGATTCTCCATTTTCTATGTGAGCTATATATGACCTTAGACGCAGAAGCTCGAGTGGTGTTTACTGTTTAGGTTATGACTTTTGAGTTGAGAGAGGATGAGAAAAATGGAAGGTGAATTTATAGGCTGGGAGGAGGAGGAACGATCATGCTCTCTTTTTTTCTCTTGACTTTCTTGGTTCAACGATTTTTGGCTCTCTTCACCTTCTACTGTTTACTGTTTATGTTGATGTAAATTGAATTGATTATGAAACCATTATTGTTGTAGGGTAAACTCGTCGCACGTTTATTTCAAGGCATACAAAGGTACTAAACCGTTAAATTATCATTTTCAAGGTATCCAATGGTTATCTAACTTTTTCTACTAATTTTATCTTTTGAACGATATACTTCATCTAAAAAAAAAAGATTTCGAATTTTTTTAAACAAGTTTTTTTTTTTTTTTTTTTAAACAAGTTATAAAATAATAAACATGCTTTACCAATAGTTAGCACATTTATATTTTACTAAATCACACAACACGTTGTGAAGAAAAAATCATGAAACAACTTTAAATTAGTCGGCATTATAGCTAGGCCTTAGAGTTTAAATTACCGCTTTAATACCTAACGCCTAATGTAAACAGAGATCTGCATACAAAGGTTTTAAATCATTTGCTAGTTGTCCAATCAGGTCATACCAATATTTTAATTATAAATTATTACGTTCAACTGTTCCACGTACGCGATAAACATCTATATTCCGAATTTAATAACTCCTTCATACGCCCAATTCTTATCCAGTTATCCTGATCTATTATTTTGGTTATTTGGTAGTTGCTCTATTTTTTTTTTTTTTTTTTTTTTTTTTTTTTTTTACTTCTGACATAACACACACATTTATCTATTAGAACATACTAAGGGTCCAAATGGTGACCGCGGTTTTGGTTGTGCGGGGAAAGCGGTTTTAAAGTGTGGTACGGTTCAACTGCGGTACATGCGGTTTGCGGGACAAGTGCGGTTCATACAAAATAAGCGGTACAGAATGATATTTGATTGGTGAAAAAACTATTTGTGATTCAGTATTAATTGTGTGAATGGTAAATAAAGGAAAAGCGGTGCGGATTACATATATTATAAATAGATTTATTAATAATTAGTATGTTTGTATATTATTGTATGTTATGAATTAATAATAAAAATAATTATATTTATGTACCTTAAATAATATAGTTAATCAACCTTTAAAATACCAAATTTATTTAAACAGAAATCGATTTGTTATTATATTAAAAGTTTCAAAAATAAATATATTTGTTATTGAAAACTGGTTATATATGTATATATACTACTAAAATTACTACTATCTATTATTAAAAATGATTTTCTTTATTTAATGCATTCTAAAAGTTATTTGAATAGGAGATTGAAAACAGAGAAGTTATTTTTTATTTTTTTATTTGCCTATGTATTATGTAGATAAAAAGATATATAATAATTATTATAATAAAAATCAAAAAAATATACACATGGGCGTTTTTGTTTGAATGGTGATTCTCTTTGAAAAAGCGGGACAAGGCTAAATCCATTGTACAAAACCGCATCTGTCTTTTTTTTTTTTTTTTTTTTTTTTGAAAAAACGCAAATTGTGGGAAAGCTTGTGATTGGGAGAGGGAATGCGTTTTTCACTAATTACGCTTTGAAATCCGCATCTAGGAGTCGCCAATCACAGCCTAATGGTGACTGCGGTTTTGGTTGTGCGGATAAAACGGTTTTAGAGTGCGGTACGGTTCAACTGCGGTACGTGCGGTTTGCGGGACAAGTGCGGTTTATATAAAATAAGCGGTACAGAATGATATTTGATTGGTGAAAAAACTATTTGCGGTTCAGTATTAATTGTGTGAATGGTAAAAAAAGGAAAAGCCGTGCAGATTACATATATTATAAATAAATTTATTAATAATTAGTATGTTTGTGTATTATTGTATGTTATGAATTAATAATAAAAATAATTGTATTTATAAATCTTATATACTATAGTTGATCAAAAAGTAATTTTTTTTTGACATATTGATAAAAAGTTCAACTATATAAAAATACAATTTAAAAAAAACAAATTATCGATTACTTTGATTTTTCCATAACATATTTGCAATAGTATCTCTTATTTGCGGTACGGAATTCATATTATTTTATTAATAACTAATATATTTTTATATATATATATTTTTTTGTATTAATAAATAAAATTTTGTAATTTTGTAATTTCTAATATGTAATACTGTTTATTTTATTATTGATAATTTATGAATATCATTTACTACATAATTATATTTTTATTAATTAAAGAATTAGAAAAGCGGATTTTGAAAATCCGCACCATAAATGGTAAGTATTTATTGGAGGGTGCGGTTTTTTACTTATAGGAGAGAAAAAAAAAAAGCGGTTTTCGTTTTTTTGTTTCCATTAAAACGCAAATCAATAATATAAGTATGATTGGTGTAACTAATGCGGTTTTCTACTTTTTAGGAAAACGTCCCGCTTTTTATGGTCACCAATCACTGCAGAATATATAATATGATCTTGCTTTCCAAATGGTGGATAAATCAAATAGAAAAATCGTAAACCCGTTAGTGGATAGGAAGTTGATAGCTCTATATTATTAAAAAAGTAGTTTGTATTTTTTTTTTTTAGTTTACAATGACAAACGTGATATTTAAAAAAATACGTAACAAATTTCATTTAAATGTCTAACGAACAACATACAAAACATATACATTTTTTTTCGTATAAGTATAACATTTTTTTTTTTTTGCGAACTTGTTAATATCGTTATAAATGAAGAAGTTTGGTTTTACAAAGTAAGAACCTAAGAATTCTGAGACCTTGGAAAAAAAAGATAAAAACAAGGTAACAGATAAAAGGAATCACTTAGCGTGAAACACTATTATAGCCAAAAAAGCAAGAAGTTGCGGAATCTCTTTCGATGACCACGGGCAATGAAGATGTTGCGAAGCTCTATGTCGATAAACTTGAAAATAAACGCCGGAGAGATGCTTTGAGAGTTGTGGACAATGTTGTTTCTTTGCTTCCAGATGTGATAGACTGTTGCTTCGACAACCAGCTTCCTAAACAGAGACGGAGCTGTTTGAGAGGAGGCTCGAACCCAAGAGAGGAGCTCAGGCCATGAGATGAAAAGGGCTCTGTATGGGTCTAACCTTGAGATGATAAGGTGCCAAATGGCCGCTGAGTAAGTACAGGATAGGAACAAGTGATCTCTGAACTCTATTTCCGAGTCACAAAAAGTACAGAGCAGCGAAGGGGAAATTCCCCAAGAGAACAGCCTCTTCTTGGTAGGTAACCTATTAAGATGGGTTACCCAGAAGTAGAAAGCCTGCTTTGGAATTGCTCCTTTGAACCACACCAGCGAAGACCATGATTTATCCTCCTCCCTTGGCCTTAAGGAAGTATAACATGTTATTTTTTAATTTCTAATAGTAGCCCTCTCTTGCTTGAAGCCGCAAACCAAAGTAAGGCTAATGCTCATTAACCTTGTTAGTAACAACTCAGATCCACATCCAAAAGTACATGAAATCATAGCTATGCAAACCAACTGATGCACTCACATCATAATTGTCAAAAGCATTTCGGCGCCTTAACCTCTACAACTAGGGTGATATGATTAAGAAGACTTCTAAACTGTCATCCCATCCGAGTCAAACACAACATTATAAACACTCCTCTTCTCACCATGTGAGAAAAGAAGAGCGTGGAGGACGGCGAAATATCATTTATGCAAATAGACGTCGCACTTCGAACTAAAAAACAAGGATAATTGAGAGGAAAACAGTTTACGCTATAGTAAAATTTAAAGTTTACCTTCTTCATACTTGATGTAGCGACATCTGTTTCTCATCTTATTAGGCTTTTAAATTGTGTTATTGTTTTAAACTTATTCGGAGCTTTCGTTGCGTTTTATTAAGTCGGCTATTAGTTGCCTATGCATCAAGGCTTGACTTGGGTTTTTACGTTTTATTATAAGTACTCTAATTCTTGTATTCGAGTTTCTTGGTTGTTTCTAGAATAATTAAAAGATAAGCTTTCGTCTTTCTTCTCTGATCCATAGATACGCAAGAGAGTTTGAAATTTGAGCTACGATCAAACTCTTGATCCACGATATATACTTGAGTTTTTTATCGTGTTAGTTCCTGCATTAGTTGGTATTAGAACCCGTTTATTCATACTGCTGTAATAAAATTAGAGGGCGTACTAGTCCCTGCATTAATACTATATATACAAATTCATAATGGGAAGACACAACTTCCAGTGTGTTCCATGTCCTCTTATCCCTTGCTTCTATATCCAAGATGTCTTCCCGAGAGTTCCAAAACAACTCTGGCAAAAAAAAAAAAAAAATGATAAGAATCTTTAAAATCTTCTATCTAACAACATATTGAGCCGTAGATCCTCAATTCTTTCCTGGAAAGTCCAACTTCATCTACTCACTGCAATATATTAATTCTTACTAGAGAGTAAGAGACTCATCATGGTCATGATGATCATATTATAGTGGTAGGTCTTTGTTCTCCCATAAAAAAGACGCAGAAAGGAGCACTGATCACCAAATGCCTTGCATAGACTATAGTTGCATTGTTCTTCCCCAAGATTGATAAATCTTAGAAAAAAAAAAGAATTTGATGTAGGAGATTGATAACCACATCATTTGGAGGTTGAACCACATATCCCATATATGCTGTTAGGTTGTTTGTGAGCATTTGGCTTTCCATCTAAAAAAAAAAAAAATTGAAAGAAATCCAAAAATCATATCTAGCCAGTTTAATTCGTTAAACATTTTTGAAATAAATCACAATGATAAGAAAAAGGAAATTTCGGCAACTAAAGAAGTTTTTGACCCTATATCCTTCGGCATTCTGTGATGAAGATAAATTCGTCTTCAAGGCTTTTAGGCGTGTAACTGGTAAGTAGCACAGCTGCTCAACAGCACAAGTGTTAAATTAAGCCTAAACAACACGTTCATATCTTTAACATTAGAGAACACGAATGTTTATCTAATTACCTTTGTTTGGTTGGTGCAACTTGGAATGCTAATACTATGAACTTCGGAATGGGATACGTTGTCTCCAATACTTGCCACAATCTAAAAATAATACTCCTGGGTAATTTTTATTGATCAAATCCAAAAAGAAAAACAATAGGAATCAAAATACATTCAATCAGGTTAGGAGTTGTGTGTCTCGTGCTCTTGCTCGTTTTCTCGTGTCTTTAGCGTATGTACATGCTTCCTTATTATATGAGAATCCTAATTTTTCCCTAATCTTTGTGAGAATAGTATTTTTATACCGTATGATTCCACAATTATTTTAGATAATTGTATTCTGTGGTCGAGATAATATGAATGCGGCTACGTTGGTCGAATGAAGATAATTCAAGTCATTTGGGTGACACATTATTTTTCGTTAGGGAAACACTTAATTAATTCCTACATTATTATTTCGAAAGTGTATGACATTTATTTTTGGTAGAATACTATATAATAATTATATGGTTCATTAGTTGGTTATAAAGACATTAATAATTTAGTCAAGTTTAAGTTATGTATCATTTGTATACTCATCATTTACGGGTTGACTTGATTATCGATTAATATCAAACTAAAATCTTTTCAATTGATTATCGATCGATTGACTTAAATTATTCAAATCATATAAAAAATTTTGAGATCTAACTTACAATATTAATTTGTTACTTATCATTAGAATTCACTTATCATCTTTATATGATTCTATTTTTATGAAACAAATAAATTACCATATTATTTATATAAAATATACAAAATTTTATTTTAATATTTTAAAATAAAATTTTGTATAAAATAAAATTTAACCCGTGCTATAGCACAAGTACTTTCTAGTTTATTATATAAGGTAAAAATTTATAAACTATTAATATTTTATTTTCATTAACTATTAACATTCCATAATTTTTATTAACCTCACTAGTCAGCCAGTCTTAATTTTTTTTTGTCAACCATTGGGCCACAACAGGCTGGCCCATTAGCCTAATTCCTATATTCGTAAGGAGCAGGACTCGATCCCGGGTGTGATGATGCCTTGTGCATTAAGGACTTACCTTTGACCTCACTAGTCAGCCAGTCTTAATTTTTCCACCTCAAACTAGCATAAACTGGTCAAAGATTTATAAAATATAATTAAATATTATGGAAATAAATTAATTTCATAAGATATATCTATAATAGTATTTTTGCAGCAGTTTTTGCTCAAAAATACTTTTTGGAAAGTTTTTACATTTAATGCATTGACTTTAATATTAGTTACCAAAACTTCAAAATTAATTATAGGTAAGATTTTAAAAAATAAAGAAATATTTCTATTTCATTCAAACATAAATATATGATTACCTTTCATTTTCTATTTGAATTTATATTTAAATTATCTTGAATTATTCTATAATACATTTAGTTAATGAAATTATGTTTTTTTCCTGTATATGATATAATACAAAATTTAAAAAATGGACAGATATTACTCAATAGATGAATAAAAAAATATGGATATAATATCCCACATCGTCTAAAATGATAGGGCAATGATTCAGAGTCATACTATAAAAGAGACCAAAATGATTATGAATACAAATGATTAGAAAGCTTGATTTATCAGGCATTCAAACTTTAAAAGCTTTTATTTGGTTTATTCCGGTTCTTTATTTAAAGATTTTTAAAAGGTTAAATATGAAAAATATTTAAAACTTTTAAAAAGTTAAATATGATAAATATTATATCGTAGATACAAAAAAAAATATTAAAAATTAAGATGATATAGTGTGAGTTAAAATATAGCGGGACGGGTTTTATCGATATTTATATAAATTAAAATATATCATTAATTCGGTGTTACAGGGGTAAAACATCATTTCATTTTTTTTGTTAATATTGTCGGTATTAGAGAGTAGAAATATCTAATTAAATTGATTAAATAAATATTATGTAAAGAAAATTATATTGCGGTATTATATGGTTTATTTAACAGTTATTATATAATTATAACATATTTAACCAACAAATACAACTTATAATTTAAATATTTTAGTAATAAATAACTTTATACCGCGGGTCCTAATCTAGTTTATAGATTATATATATTGCTATATCATTTGAGTTAATTATCGTTTACAAACAAATTTAAACAGCACAACGTTTACGCAGTTGACAGTAGTCTTCCTTTTATCTTTCCTTCTAATTTGCCCTCTTCGTGTCCCAGCAAAGACATGGTGTGTGTCAGATCCATCGGCGACAGATGCACAACTAAAAGCTAATATCGATTGGGCATGCAGCGCAGGAAAAGTTTCTTGTGTAATAATCGGACCTGGTGGTCCCTGCTTTGAACCAAATACTTTTGCTAACCATGCATCATTTGTGATGAATGATTACTACCAAAACCACGGAGGTACTGAAGAGGCGTGTGATTTCAGCCATACTGGTCGAATCGTTAGTACTAATCCAAGTTATGGAGGTTGTGTGTTTACGTAGAATGTTTTGATAAATGATTTTGTATCTTCCTACAAATAATACAATTATGGAGAATCAGCTGTATTTTAACTAAAATGTTTTGTAAGGTTAATAAAACTCAAGTTATTTTTCATTCAGTTTAAGTCATATTAAATGTTTTTATCTTGACGAATTTCCCATTATATTTTCACTTTTTGTGATTCTCAAATACACCCAATTTTCAAGCACATAGTCATTATATTAACATGAATACAGCTTTGTGCCCAAACTCTTAGAATGTTTCACGGTATGATAAGTCATCCCAGCATAAACTTGGCAAATAGGGCTCATTTGTTTTGGCTAGCATGTTGGAAACCGTAGAGTGTATCCCTATAAGGAGAGATCTAGCGCCCTATATTTCTAGAGAGAGAGAGAGAGAGAGAGTTTGGCCGAGAGAGAGAAGTCCTAGCCTCACCGATCTCAGTCGCAGTCGTTGCTCGTTGCTGGTGGGCCATTCACCGAGCTCACTCGTGTGAAGTTTCCAAGCCGAATAGCCTCCGATCCCACGAGCTCTAGCTCGTATGTGCGATCCAAGTCTTCGCCACGCCGAGATCCGCCACCGTTTCAGACCAGCCACTATCTGGTGCCTCTTCATTGTCTCGTCATGTGCATTTGTGTGAGAAGAGAGAGATCAAAGTTTCCTAGAGTGTGAGAAAATATGCACAATCTAGGGATCTAAATGGTAACCGAAGAATCTTGCTGAATCTAGCTTAATTATTACATTTCTAAACGACAACTGCTGAATATAGCTGGATTTTTTGTGATTAGACAAAAACTAGCAAAATAACCAAAAACAATTCAATAGAAAATATCCCCAAATAATTAAGAATAAATAGAAACAGAGAAATTCTAAAAAATATTATCTAATAGTCTAATTAAATCCTATACTATTAAATAATACAAAAATTATTACTAATATAAATGATATTTTTGTGGCTGAACCTGGCTGAAATTTGTTGAATATTTTTTATATGTAACCTAAGTTCCTAAAACCCTGTATCTCTGAAATCTTAGTTTTTTTCTGTAACTTAGATATGCAAGGAGAGCTTCAAAATGGTTTATTAGTTTCTTGAGAAGAAAGTGTTCCTAATACTGAGAAGATTTTGAAGCCGCCTCTTGATGAGGTTCATGCAATGATAGACACTCCAAACCAGAAGTCAAAGATGTGATATGTGGATTTTTTGCATACTTCTACAACTAATTAAGTGTAACAAAATGCTAAGGTTGGGTGTAGATAGCTAGCTTGGGTGATGCTTAGGTTGTTAAATGCTAAAGCATGGTTGTTGAGATTTTTGAGATGATAATTGCATGTTATGCGAAGTTGGATCGACGGACCCTAAGGCAATGACATGTAACCGACGAGTTGAGTGTTGCACAATATATATGAATGTATGAGAAGAAGGTAGACATGTTGGTTGTTAGGAATGATGTATGCTTAGATTCACTTATATCGCTATAGTTAGATTCTTTGTTGCATGTAGATGTGTATTGTGTCAAGAAGCCTTAGTAGTTGTAAAAGGGTTTCTTGTGTATTATGTTCGACGGCTCACGCCTTATATACAGTTGTGTACAAGAGATATTCATATAACCTAATACAATCTATTAAACCGACTAACAAGGTCCAAGTATAATACAGCCCAACTCCAATATAGCCCAACATATTGGACTTCTGTGTAAGAACACTGAAACTAGATGAATGTTTAGGATCATGTGAGCAACAAAGATAATCTTCAACCGAGCAAACTCGTTTACTAACGCATCCCAAAATTGTATATAAGTGGGTTTTTCAAAATATTTTGTATCAAGATAATATCGCGGATTAAAGTTTGTAATTAAAACTAAGTTTAATAAAAATATAATAAGTTTATTCTATATTATTTATAAATTTCGTTTTTGCTATAATACACTGATTTATATCCATATAAATCTTTTATGTATGTTACCATTAAAAATGTATTTTTTACACCTAAATTTACTGTATGTTACAAATGAAGTATTATTTACCACCACCTAGAAAATGTCCATATGAACAAATTAAGCCAAATATTATATGTCTTTTTACTTTCACTTTTGCATGGTTTCATTAATCACTAAAATTGTTAGCTCAAAAAATATTTCAAATAAAAAATAAATTACATCACAATAGTGCATGACCAACCATGGAGACAACCTCGGTTCTGTCCTCCTGTCTTATAGGGAGACCTTGCTTCCAACTTTCTCCACCATGGAGAGAATCTTGGCTCCACCTTCCTCTCATGGGGAGATAACCTTGCGTCTAACCTCCCCCACCTTATTCCCTTGGGGAGATAACCTTGGGTCCAACCTCCTCCACCATAGAGAGAACCTCGGCTATGCCCTCCTCCTGTATGGAAAGAACATGTTCAGGTCTTTTAGCTATCTCAGAGTGGTTTGCTCCAACAACCAATGAAACTAAAGACCCTTTTCCAACATCACAAAATCTTTTGATAGTAACTAATGTTAAATTTACCAATGTATTCGTGGAAGTTTATTTGACACACCATGATGTAACCTCTGTCTTAGAGCTCCTATGCATCTATCAACAACGATTTATGTTTTTCCAATCTATCTATGTTTGTTGTAAGCTTGTGTTTGATTAGCCTATTTTATCCAACTATCAGGTTGATGACCTTTTTCTCTTTATCTTCTTTTGGGATTGAACGAATGGTAACAATTATGTTTGCACAAAAAAAAAGGTATATGACCAACCAATCAAGGTTGAGAAATAAGAAGAAAATTAATTTGACATAAGCAAAGAAATAATAGAAAATTATAAGCACAGTAATATATGAATCTCAAATAATTCAAAGATGAAAATATAAATTAAATAAAACAGTCTAAAACTACTATAATAAATTTTAAATTACAGTTTTAGAAAAAGAAGATGCATATATTAATGAGAAATTACCTAGAATATTACATAAAAGTAGGTTTATTACTAGAACAACACGTTTAGTTTTCCGACTTACTAAAATAACACAGAAAAGTTTGATTATTACTTCTAAACCAGGGTTGTGTGTTTTGTTACGGTTTATGCCATTTACATTTAAAATTGTCTTTGATTTTTAAGAGAAAGGAACACAAAAATCTTGAAAGATCCATTCCTGATTTTTTTTTGGATTCTCTTAAATTTGGTTTGGCAAAAAAAATATGAGATTGATTCCTTCGAATTTGATTCATTTTTTCGACTAAAATCATGGCGAAAAAAAGAAATTTATCAGAGCTAGACAATTATTCTGTGAGTTCACTGTTCACTTTCTATCTCAAAAACAAAGTTGTAGATCTAGTTTTTATTTTGTGTGAGTTTCGTTTTCTTATGGTTGATTGTTGCCGTTTTCTTATGATTGATCGTTTTCCTCTTAAGTTGCTTTTGTTTTTTTTTTTTTTGGTTTAGATCCACTGGCAAAATCACTGAGAACAAAAAAAAAGCTTGTTATTCTCTCAATTGTTTATATTTTTCATTTCTCTTCTTTTTCTTCTTCTTCTTCTTCTTCATTGCTCTTTGATTTTTTTGAATCTTGATCTGTGAGGAAAGACTCTTTGAATCTCTCTATCTCTCTGCTAGAGACTTGAATTTGAGGCAAACCCATTACGATTCTCTCCGTGTACAATTTGATTGAAAGCAAATCTCCCAGAGGAGTAAGGCGGGAATCTCAAAATTTTTGGATTCTGAAATCCAAATGCGGTCTGGAAGAAGACCACAAGGAAGAAGAAGAAGAGCGACAAGAAACGGGAAAGAAGAGACAGGATT
Source organism: Camelina hispida (assembly GCA_023657505.1). NCBI lineage: Eukaryota > Viridiplantae > Streptophyta > Magnoliopsida > Brassicales > Brassicaceae > Camelina > Camelina hispida. The sequence continues at coordinate 32,667,755 of CP094634.1, read as the reverse complement.
GAGATCGAGAAGAAGCAGCGGTGAGAAATTGGGATTGGAGGAGAGGCGGAATCTGATCGGATCTGATTTAAGATCGGTGTTAATTTCAAGATCGGTGTTAATTTCATTCAAGATTGGTGTTAATTTCAATTGAATGATCAACTTCCATGTTTCTTCCCATTTAAGAACTACGAAACCATCGTGAGCTTTTTTTTTGTCTACATACTTTATTTTCCTTCTGTCTTTATACTTCATCCCAACTAAAGCCAATTCAATATATCTTCTAAAACTAAAAGATTTCTTTTTGGCAAAACTATTTATCAGGAATTGAACCACATGTTACACTTGACCACTATGATCTTCCTCAGTCTCTTGAAGATGAGTATGGAGGATGGATCAACCGCAAAATCATGTAAAGGATCAAAGAAGATTCTGATCTTACAAACACACTTTTAAGATATATATGAACAGTTAAATAAAAAATGTTGTTATTATTTGTAATATTGCAGAGAAGACTTTACTGCTTTTGCAGATGTTTGCTTCAGAGAGTTTGGGGAAGATGTGAAGCTATGGACTACAATCAACGAAGCTACAATATTCGCCATTGCTTTTTATGGCCAAGGAAGAAGGTTTAGACATTGTACTCCTCCTACCAATTGCTCTACCGGAAGTTCTTGTATGGAGACATATATTGCAGGCCATAACATTTTGCTAGCTCATGCCTCCACTTCAAAGTTGTATAAACTAAAATACAAGGTATACCTATTTTTATTTTTTCGCTCATAATTCCTCAACCCTTATAAGTTATAAACACAGTTCATATGATGGTGCAGAGTAAGCAAAGAGGATCCATAGGACTTAGCATGTTTGCATTGGGGTTATCTCCTTATACAAACTCCAAGGAAGATGAAACCGCAACTCAAAGAGCCAAAGCTCCTCTCTGGCTGGTGAGAATTATATAAGCTTTCTTTTGTTTCAATAACTTGAGGAAAAATTCTGAAAGACTAGATTGATAAAAATTCAGGATGTTGAAGCCTTTGGTATTTGGGGACTATCCTGATGAAATGAAGAGAACCTTGGGGTCGAAGTTACCTGTTTTCTCAGAGGAAGAGTCGGAGAAAGTGAAAGGATCAGCTGACTTTATTGGAATTGTTCACTACATAACAGTCTACGTCACAAACCGAGCCTCACCTTCTATCTTTCCTAGCAACACTAACGAAGCCTTCTTTCCAGACATTGGCGCATATATTATCTGTAAGCATAGTTTTAATTTCATCATCAGTCAATGGAAAAATCTTGGAAACTCTTTTTAGCTGATAAAACTTCTTCTTTGGACAGCTGCTGGGACTTCTTCACCATTTGATGCCACTCCATGGGGTCTTGAAGGTGTTCTTGAGTATTTAAAGCAGAGCTATAACAATCCTCCAATCTACATTCTTGAAAATGGTAACACTTCATTCTATTTTGTCTTTTTGCTCTGTTTTTGTCTTCTTGTGAAATCACACCTTTTTGTTCTTAAAAACAGGTAGAGCCATGAAACACGATTCTATGCTACAAGACACACCAAGAGTTGAATACATTCAAGCTTACATTGGTGCTGTGCTCAACGCCATCAAGTACTATTATCCTTCTTTATCTTTTAGTTCATCATATTAGCATTGATTGTTTTAGTGGTCTGATGTCCCACTTTAATAATGGTTTACTTGTGACACACTGTTTCTGAAAAAATCTTCTGACTGATCAGGAATGGATCAGACACGAGAGGTTACTTCGTATGGTCGATGTTGGATTTGTATGAGATAGACGGTGGATACAAGCTGAGCTATGGAATGTACTATGTGAATTTTAGCGAACCTGGTCTCGAGAGGTCTCCAAAGCTCTCTGCTTCTTGGTACACTGGTTTTCTCAATGGTACAATTGATGTTGCTTCTCAAGATAATATGATTCAGTTGCAGAGAAACCTCTCAGGCTCTTCTTCTCTGTAATGTTATGATTTGGTTTAATTTTATCCATTCTAAGAAAAAAACTCAATGAATTTGCAAATGGTGTGTCTTGTGAATCTGGATTCTAGAAGTTTAGTTAAATAATAACAACACTCGAACACAGTCACCAAGGCTGGACAAAAAGCTCTATTGATCCAAAATTTAACGTGCAGCCAAAATCAATATATTGCGCTTAACGTCTTAAAACCGCATCTGGTGTAGTGGTATCATAGTACCCTCCCACGGTACTGACCAGGGTTTGATTCCTTGGATGCGCATTCTTCTCGTTTTGTTTTACATTTTTTTTTTCTTTTTGGATGACAAATCTTTTATATGAATGTTTGAATTATGGCAGTATACTTGGGGACTACATTTAAAGGCTACTTCTCTAGCAGTTTTGTTTGAGTTTAGTTATATGGAATTTTATCCTTTCAGTTTAGTTCTTTTGATTTTTTAACTAAAATCTAATAGGACATCAAGTAGGTAACGTACGTACTCAAATCTTCCCAGTTTGTTGGGGGAAGACACAAATGGATGAGGCTTAAATAAGTTTTGGTTAGCGATCAAATGGATGAGGCTTAGATCGGTTACACAAGTTATTTTTTCATGCGTATTTTTAAATTTTTTTTGTTCCAGAGCTGCTTTTTTGTTTGGTACTAGACAATTTTACAGTCTATGAAAATAGTCTTTTAGATCGATTACACAAGTCTTTAAAAGCAAACCTATGAGGACCAAACTGTACCTCCCAGACTTCAAGAACTTCTAGTAGCTTCTTCCTCTTCAGGAAAAGCCATAAGCTGAGACTTAAGATTATGAAATTGATGACTCCTGATTATGTACGTACACGTTTATATGTACGTACACGTTCAATTTTAGGTTTAATGAACCCGAAATTACCAAAATATCCTCGTCTTCTACCTCTAACATACGACTGAAAACCCTAATTTTCCCTGCCTCACTTGATTTTTTCACGACTTATGTCTATTTTTTTGGTTTCACTTGTGGGGTTTTTACTCAACTATTATAGATTTTCATCTCAACATCTGATTTCTAAATTAAAAACCTATAAAAAGTGAGTTATATAGATCCTCCAATAACGATATCTTGCTCTTCCATGGATGAACCCAGAGGAAAGATTTCCGAAACTGAGTAGGAAAAAGACGTTTGCTCCGGCCGATAAACAGAACACGATTGATGAATCTGCTACAAACTTTATTACATGAACACCATTAATCGGAAGAACAGCAAACCTGTTTAGATCTTCCTCCAATAAGTCTATCACAACGCTAGACTGTCTTTGCCAGCTCAAACAAATTCGTGTTATTCTGGTAAGACTTTACAGCTGTCAATCTTGCTTACTAAATCTACCACGGACAAGAAGCCTACCACAACACTACGAAAAATATTTCAAAAAACAAACAAAGTATACCAAAAATATCTGTAAGGAGAGAAGGCTGTCGCAAAAATCTGTCGCAACAGGCCATTAGTCTACCATAAATATCTTCCCACCCTTTTATGTTTGCCGCTACACGCGCTAAAAACAAAAGTCTATCATCAAAGGGAAATTCCTCTACCAACTTAATCTACCGAATCGATTTCATGTACGTCCACTGATAAGTGTACCAACACTACAACTAAGTGTACCATCTACAGTGACCGATAAGTGTACCAAGACTACAACTAAGTGTACCAAAAATATCTGACGTACACCTTTAATCAGTCCACGTGTATAAATCTACCATCAAAGGATTGGTAGACTTAGTCCCAACTTCCAATGTTTTTTTTTTCCTAATGGCATTAGCCGTAATTACGTTTTTTCCCAACACTAGTTTCAGGGGTAGTATAGGTACAATGTGTTAGTCTAGTCATTACAAACAATTGTATGTTACTTTTGTAATAAGGAAGCTTTTATGCAATATTCTAGTAACTCACCCTATATTAATCTTCCATTTTTTTTGGTCAACATATTACCTATTCCAAACTATAAAAGGAGAAAGTGGAAGTATATTTTGGTTTTAAAAAATATGGAAAATTTGCCTTCCGATTAAAAAAGTTTCAACAATAGAGCAAAGTTGAAAGCAATATATTGGTAAATAAAAGCAATAGGACAAAGTCTAAATTGTTTCTGAAAATCATATGTTGTTGAAAACTTCTTTGTAGACAATATTTTGTAGTACATTATTGTCGTAGTGTTTTGTGACTCTTTTAAGAACATGAAGTCCTGTAGTTGTAGTGACTCTGGTGAGGGCTACATATAATTGTCTGTGAGAAAAGACTGGACTTGGCAAATATAAACCAATCTTTTTTAAAGCTTTGACCTTGGCTCTTATTGACGTACAGTAAATTGACGTCTTTTTAGTTGCCCAACCATAAATTTCTCTATAAATAGCAAGACAATTTTTTTCATCAAACATCATATTCTACCTCTCACATAAATTTTTAAATTTAGTAATATCAATTTTTTTTTAACTAAAATATCTTTTTTTCTCTTTTATGTGACTTTTGTAGGTTTTTTTTTGTCAACAAAAAATTAGCTCAGATGAGCCAATGGAAAGAGAAATTGTTTACATACTAACATTATGCTGAGATGTGCGCGCATGGCATGCCAAAAGATCTGCTTTTACATTTTCATTTAGAGGAATAAAAGATAAAGAAAAAGAAGAAAATTCCTCCCTGTCCATCTTGATATCATCGAGTTATGTCGAGAACGCCGGCCAGTCATGTGGTGAAGACACCATCTTCACCAAATCAGAGCAGTTTGTGTAGAACACCACATTATGGTAATCATGTCCGATCATGCAACGCATAGCCCAAATGAAAACTTCGACTTCAGCATGAAAGGGGGAAAGACTCTGTCGAAAATTAGTAGCTCCCATACTTGGTGTCGGATCCTGAAATTGGGTACAAAACCATCCGCCCCCTGCGAATGGATCGCCGTCTTTCCAAGAGTCATCAACGAAGCAACAATAGCCTGAAAAGAACATGGGAAGGGAAATGACTGGCCCTCGTAACCAAGATTCAGTTACCGTTAGCTGAACTGTGGAGTCCGCATCTTTGCATTCCTCCTGAGCCTGCTGCCAGGACAATGCCTCACCTTCGGCTACCCAAATAACCTCCTCTAGCCGCTCAGTAATGTTTTCAAAAACTTTTCCATCACGCGCTTTCCATAAATACCACAAAATCCACGGGAAGGCCGACAAATGGGACCCCGGGCTCTTGGGATCCAAGAAATGATCCACATTAGCATAGACAGACTCCATCGGAAAACAATGTGGTCCTACCGGTACCTGAGATAATGCCCACACCTGACGAGCCGGTGGACAAAGAGACAGAGCAAAAATTTGGAGCATATGTAAAAAGGCTAGATGAAGAAGGTCTAAGACACATGACACATTCTCACTTTTAGAAGAGACACAAGATCTTTCGTACTTTTTACCTTTCGTTTCTACTTTTTGTTCATGTTTTGAAATTAGTAAATGTTGTTCAGAATTCTTATTTTGTATATCAATATTTTACTTTGTTTCTTTTGATCTATTTTATAAATTTAAAATTTAAAAATTTAGTTCTAGATAATAATTCATAAAATCTATTAGATTTTTAGTTTTTTTTTTTGTCGTCTATTAGATTTTTAGTTTATAGTTAATATATCTTAGTTCCTACCGCTTCATATCACTTATGTAAATAGTGTTCCTACCAATTGGCTCTTTTGTGCTAATCTATTTAAGTTGTTGACAAAAAAAGTTAATATATCTTAGTTACAATATTAATGTTAACTATTACTGAATGTATTTTAAAATAACTAAACATATTTTATTATGTTCATTTTGCCCATGCATCGCGTGGAATTTTTTCTATCCCAAACAATTTGTATGATCTTGACTTTTCGTTATTTTCGTAGTTTTGGTTTCCATCAATAGTGCTCATGTTTGAAAATTCTAATCGAGTTTGATATATTGGAATGACCTTTTCCTCTCTCTATATATATGACAAAGATATGAGAGATACATATCTTTATATATATATTTTTTTCTTTTAAGATTAGGCCAAGAAATTCAATATAACAAAATTGTTTTTGTATAAGTTTAATTATCGTATAATTTTTAAGATTTTATTTAGGATAACTACGTGTATCTTTATTGTAAAATTATCTGTATGATTCTTTTATGTTTTTGAAACATTGATTTTTTTTGGACGATTCTTTTTTCTTTAGAATTACAAAATTGCATAATTTACAACATAATAATAAGATTTTATTATTATTTTAATAATTTATAATATAATAAGATTTTGACACATGTCGCCGTCTTGTGAATTAGTAACTTTTACAACATAATAATAAGATTTTATTATTATTTTAATAATTTAATTATTTTATAAACTACAACATAATAAGATTTTGACACATGTCGCGATCTTATGAATTAGTAACTTTTGAAACCATACTTTATATCTTATTATATAAAGTTCAATGACAAAATTTCTTATTAACGAGATCATGACACATGTCAAAAATATTGATAAGATGTTGACACGTGTCAAAAATAAATATAGAAACAAATTTGATTTTTACTATTTTACTAATCTACATGAATTAGAAACAAATTTGAGATCGTGACATGTGTCAATTGTATCATTCAGATGTTAACACGTGACAATTCTAAATTTATTAAAAATTTTAAAAATAAAAATATAAAAATTCAAAACTTACCATAAAAAGATTTTATATATATAAGTAAAATAGAGAAAAGAAAATCTAATAAATAATAATTCGAAATTCTAAATTATAATATTGTTTACTACTTTTAATTTTAAGTTGCTAATTTTACAAGAAAAATGATTACTTTTTTATAAGATAAATAAATGATTGTGAAAATTATACACTTAATTACTGTTTAAAAAAATGTAAATACTCACTTTTACAAAAAGAAAAAGATTGTTGAAGTTGAAAATCAAAATTACTCATTAACAAGATCGTGACATGTGTCAGTTGTATTATTCAGATGTTAACACGTGTCAATTCTAAATTTATTAAAAATTTGAAAAATAAAAATGTAAAAATTCAAAACCTACCATAAATTTTTTTTATATAAAAGTAAAATAGGGAAAAGAAAACCTAATAAATAGAAATTCAAAATTTGAAATTATAATATTGTTTACTTATTTTAATTTTAAGTTGCTAATTTTACAAGAAAAATGATTACTTTTGTTTTATAAGATAAATAAATGATTATGAAAATTATACAATTAATTACTGTTTAAAAAATGTAAATACTCACCTTTACAAAAAAGAAAAAGATTGTTGAAATAGAAGAAATAATAATAAATCGTCTCATATTTTTTTCACCAATCAAATAATTTATTCAAAAAGACTGTTATTGTAATATATATATATATATATATAAGATATGAGTATGTATGATTAACGTATGTGTTTTTGTAACTATGAAAATATTAAAGTAAAGAGATATATAATAGGTTATTTAATGTGTTCATAAATAAAATTTGTTGGTTGTAGTAAAGACTAAATAGTATATTTTATAAGTAAAATATTTGTGTGTGTACAAATACATTTTTAGTGGTAATGTAGATAGTATATTTGTAAATGGATATACATTAGTGTATTATAACAAAAAAATACAATTATTTTCTATAACTAAAAGTTTATATCTATACTTTTATACATTGTTTTTACTTACGAAAAGAATTGAATATATATTCTTTGCTAAATTTCATTTTATTTTAATAACTTTGAACTCATCTACAACTACTTTCTTTAACTAAAAGTGTATCTATTTACTTTTTTTTTTTTCAACCAAACAATAAATTAAAAAGAAATTCCTGGGTTAGTTGCCCAAGCCGGAGGGAAGGGGTTTACAAAAGAAACTTCAGAGATAAGAGAACGCGAAGCACATGCAACATACTCCGCCTTTGTATTTGCCGTACGCGGGGTCCAAGAGATGAAGAATAGTTGGAAGGGCGAGTTAAACTCATCGAGCAGGTTGGAGAAAGACGGGCATTCTTGGATTGCACCATAGTGAGTAACTCAGCACAATCAGTCTCAAAATGTTGACAAGTGATTCCTACAGCACGTATCCGCTCCATGGCCCACAACAACTCTTCTAACTCCAAATGCAGGGGGAAAAGAGGCTCCATCTTAGATACGAAGTGAAAAACATGGACATTCGAAGATAGAGATGGAGCTTACATGACCACCGTAAAAGAGAGCGCCTCTTCCCAGACTAACTTATCGCCCAAAACCTTAGCAAATACATCATTTGCCTCAATCTATAAACCTTGAAAAACTTTTTTGTTTATGGTTTTCCAGATTGCCCATAAAATTCATGGTAATTAAAAAAGTTGATCAGGATCACCCTTTTGAGAGGCATCCTTCCAGAAAACAAAATCCAAATTCGATTACACCGACTCATATGTAAAACTCTCTGACCAGACCAGAATCGGAGATTATCCCAAACTTCACACGAGCAACAACATTCAAAGAAAACATGATTAATATTCTCAACCGCAGAGTCACACTTTTTACATTAAATGTCACATTGGATACCTCGGTGTATCTATTTACTTTTATAGATAGTTTACTAAAATATTTACTTTATATTCTTTTAAATTTTATTTTATTTTAAAAAACTAAACCCGCACATCGGGTGGGTCCTAATCTAGTAATAATATATTAGTCAACTAGTCATAAATTCCACTAAAAACTACCATAAATTGGTCAAAGATAAAATAATAATATTATAGTAATAAAATACTTTCAGATTTTCATATCATATTATATATATATATATATATATGTGTGTGTGGCAATATCATTTGAGTTAACAATATTTACAAGCAAACACTAGAATGTTTACACAATTGACGCTAGTCTTCCTTTTATCTCTCATTGTATGCCACCCCCTTCATATCTCGGCAAAGACATGGTGTGTCTCAGCCGCATCAGCGACAGATGCACAACTACAAGCTAACATTGATTGGGCATGCACCATAGGAACAGTTGATTGTGTAAAAATCAATCCTGGTGGACCTTGCTATGAACCAAATACTCTTACTAGCCATGCATCATTTGTGATGAATGAATACTACCAATTGCATGGGGCTACTGAAGAGGCGTGTGATTTCAATCATACTGGTCAAATCATTAATGCTAATCCAAGTTATGGTCGTTGTAGGTATTCATAGAAATAATACATGGGCTGATCCGTTGATGACTGATTTTTAAATTGCAAATTTTTCTTACAAATATTACAATTATGCGGAATCACAGTTATTTTATGTAGATTTATAAAACCGTAAGGTATTTCTCCAATTTTATTCATGTTAAGTGTTTTTATCTTATTTATATTCAACTCTTTCTTGCGATTCTCTCATAAAGCGAAGTATTCAAGCGCAACATCAACATTTAGTGGTTTTAATAACAAAACTAAACTATTAATATTTTTGGTAAGGAAAACAAATCTAACGTAACTTCTCAATTTATATATATATATATATATATATATATATATCCCTATAAGTAAAAGAGAAGTACAAAATCAAACATGGGTCGGGTCAAAATTGGCAAAATAACCCGAAATTAAAAAACGGATCCGGGTCATAAATATCCGTTTCTTTAAGATTGGGTTATCGGGTAATGTTTTGGAAGTGTAATTAAAACAAAAAAAAAACTAATCATGAAAATATTGGTCGTTGCTTTAATTTAGGAAACTAACAAAATTTGCTAATTAGTGTATAGTTTATCTTCTAAAGTTTACAAATAATAATAACTATCCAAAATTTATGGAAACAGAATATCGTGTTTAGAAAACTAAAATATTTTTGGAATCTGTAATTTAAACTAAACTTAAATAAATTTTCCAAAACTAAAATATTTTTGGTTCCTGTAATTTAGGAAACTAACAAACAATTAGTATTATGTTAGCTTCAATTTCGGAAACTATAAATTATGGTATTTTAAAATTATAGAAGTACAATCAGAACATTTACTATGCAATTTTGAATTCTATAAATATCATTTAGTTACAAAGATATTTTCTTTCAAACTGTACCTAATTTTTAGTCATCTAACTGATTTAGATACCGTAAATCTTATTAATTACTATACTAAACTTACAAAGCCCAAAAATATTTTCTTCTAAGATTTGATTACCGAATTAAATATGGTTAATATTTCAAAAATTTAGAGAATATACCCTATAATTTAACTTAATCTTATGTCTCCTTATAAATACATGTTAGTTATCTAGGTTGAACTCATTATACGTTCCACATATTATTTGCTTCATTTCTCGATTCAGCTTTCCAAATGGCTGTCATTCTTCCAATAACATAAGCAACACACCAAAAAAAGAACTTGGAAACAATACACCACTTACTAAAAATCATGGAATAAACTTATATTTGTACTTTTGTTATGTATCATATTCGTTTTCATTAGTTTATATGTTTATATGTATTTTTTTTTTTTTTTTTTGCAAGAATCCATTTATTATGTTCCTAAATCAATATGTGATTTTGTAGATATCATTGGTAAGGAATCTAGAGATTACTTTTTTATGTATTGTGGGTTCTTACGTATATTCAGAACATTTATGTAATTTTGCAACGGGTCAGAACATGTAGAAAAGTTATCCCGAAAATGTTATATGTATATATTAATCATTTTTTGAATCAAACTTAATTACTTACACAATATTTTTCTGTATCTTTTTTAAAAAATTAATACAATTTATTCATTATTCTATTTTATCTAAATTCATTATAATCTTAAAAAATTTATCTCTTTTTATTATATTTTATCAAAACCCAGTGTATTATCATTTACTCTCTTTTTCTTTCTATTATTTTATCCAATGTCCAAACTCATTACAAAAATATATATTATACTGACTGTGAAAAAAAATATAACATATACCAATCCGTTACGAAGTTATGTATTAGTGAACATTCCCCCGCGCTGTAGCGCGGATTCGGTCCTAGTATATATATATTTGGTCAAGCAATCTTTCCTTTTCCTAATTTCAGAAAATGAAACTCAAGATCTTATAAATTAAATTATTCATGGAACAATTATTAAATTCCCAAGACTAAATAATATCTATATGTCATAAATAAATACAAAATAAAAATAAAATATTATTGATAGTAGAACAGCTAGTATGTCTATAAATTATTACACTAAGTGTTTATAAACTGTCAAATATTGTATATTTGTGATAAACTACTACTTCATCTGTTTCATTATATATTTCTCTTTTTGCTAAAAGCACAAAAATTTAAAAACGATAAATATTTAATCATTTATAAAACTTCAACCATTAGAAAAAATATTACAGAATTAAATAGTTAGGATTTTTAATTAATATAAATTATATGTGGAAACTTGGAAAAATCTCATATATTGGAACAAAAAGAGTATTAATATTCCATAATTTTCATTGACTTCAATAGTCAACCAGTCTTAAATTCCACCAGAAACTACAATAAATGAGTAAGGATTTATAAAATAAATTACATTCATAAGAATTTTTATCGCATTATATATATATATATATATATATATATTGAAACATCCAACCCATTTTTTTATAAATTAAATACTAAACTAGTGATTGTATACTCACTAACAACAATCAAAATCAGACACCGGAAATACCAAACATTAATCAGCAATAATCCAATAACCAATAAATAAATAAACCAATATCAATAACCATCAATCCAACCTAACATCATTCTAATGATCCACCCTAACAACCTAATAGAAGCCAGACAACACATCAACGAGCCACTAGAACATTCTTCTCTTTATTGTCTTGATTTCATGATAAGACTATGCATTTACCTGCACCACAAACAACAATTGAGATGCATGAGTATTATCACAAATACTTAGAAAGGCAATCATTCCATCTATTGGGCTATACATACAAGCAATTGAGATTTCCACATGCCACAAATCAACAAAAAATAACAAACCAGGTAATACACAAAGGGAACAAAGCATTACCCGCCTGCTGAGGAGGATGTCGACCGACATTGGCCACCTGGTGTCTCCCGACACCCAACTGGTATCGACCGACACCTTCTCAACATCCCCAGAAAACCCTAGTTTGTGTCGACCGACACATTCACATGGTGTCGACCGACACTCATTAGTGTTCTCGCGCTGTCCTCGCATTGGTGTCGAACGACAACTTTCTGGTGTCGACCGACAACTTTCTGGTGTCGACTAACACCGATGCCGAGCATCGATCTCCAGCTTCGATTCCCGCCTCCAAAAACCTCACATGCGTCCAAGACATTTCGAGGAGTGAAACAAAGCCACATAAGACATGAAAAGCACAAAAACATTCAGGGGAATCAATCAAATAACTCATAATATGCAAAACATAGAATCTCAAGCTTAGATAAGCCATGGTCATGCACTCACCTTTGAACAAGAGATTTCTAACTCTACAACCACGAAAACAGCCTCCAAGGAAGCTCCTACTGGAGAAATTAGAAATAACCTGAGAAGTGGTGTCGACTGGTGTGGTTCGACACCCAAACAAATACTTTGGTTCGAGAGCGTTACAATATATATATATATATATATATATATATATATATATATATTGCTCATGTTTAAGAAATCGCTAGGCGCTAGTCGGGCGGTGAGCATGGACCTAACTATTAATCAGAAAATTGGATTTAAATCGGGAAGGAATCGGTAATTTGTTTTTTGTACGTAAGTATATATATATTGATAACCGTAGTGTAATTGTAAAAATATAACTTAGTCCAGTGGTTGGGTGGTCAGCGTGACTCATGCTGGTCTCGAGTTCAAGTCAGGAATCAACAGTTTTTGTTTTTAGGATAATTAATCTTGAAATTACGAGAATGTCCTCGTCTTCTACCTTTAACATGCGGCTGAAAACCCTAATTTTTCGCCACCCAATTTTTTCTTTTTTCACGATTTTGGTTTAGATCTTAGTTTTTCTTGTGGGTTTTACTCAATTATTATAGATTTACAACTCAACATACGATTTCAAACTTAAAAACCTATAAAGAAGTGAGTTATATTGATGGTCTCGATTTCTTGACCGATTACACTCAAATCGCGGCGGCTCCCGTCCGCCGAGCGCCTATCCGCCGATTAAACGGCCGCGGAGGCCGTGTTTTTGAACAGGGTATATTGAAATACCATTTGATTTATCATGTACAAGACACAACTAAAATGTTTCCACAGTTGACACTAATATTCCTTCAAGAGAAATTTAACGATAGTGTCATGTACAGTAGCACGCTTATGGCCAATGCCAGTTTCAATTGAGTCTTTTATAAGGTGCCATAGGACACACTTTTCACACATAAAATGACAAAATTTTCCTTGATGAATTCTTTCACATTTATGTTCTATCTCTTCTTCTCTCGTTTCTCTCAATCTCTCTCAGCCACCATCTCCCTTTTTTTTTTTTTTTTTTCTGAAAACCTACAAAACTTCAACTCTCTCTCTCTCTCTCTCTCTCTCTCTCTCTCTCTCTCTCTCTCTCTCTCTCTCTCTCTCTCTCTCTCTCTCTCTCTCTCTCTCCAACTCTTTCTCTCTTCAAACATCCATCTCTCTCATATCATACCTCCATATGATTCGCCTGCCCCAGAAATTTGCGATTTAAAATAAACATCTGATGCAGCTCAGGTGGACTAGATCCATGATCTATTGCCAAATTCAACAACTTGACAGGTTTTGTCCCATCCGAATAAATTCCATTGATATCTTTAGTGGACCAGAACCGCTTGGTTGTACTCTTTCTTGTTTATCATTATGAAGATAACTTGTCCACCTTGCTGATCAGCTGGCGTTTTAAACGTGTTGTGCCTTCAGCGACCAGATTCAACCCTGACCATATTTTTGTCTACCAAAACTTTTTCATTCTGTCTCCTTAGTGGACCAGATCCTCTTGAGTGATAAGACTTGGCCACCACAAATAGTCCCGGAAAAAAAATCCTCATTTAACTCATGGGTAGTTTTGTCTTTTCTTCATATGTCATAGAGTTAGAAAATGACATTCTCAGAAAGAAAAGTTATAAAATGACATTTCTTAAAAATTTCGCTCCAAAAATGACATTTCTCATGAAATCCCTTCTTTCGATATCTCCTTGTAATCCATCCTCTTCATGTCTCAAGAAAGAAATGGTGTATGTCAGCTCTATCGGTGACGGATGCAGATTTACAATCTAATTTTGATTGGAGATGCAGGATAGGAAAAATTGATTGCAATCTAACCTGGTGGGATTTGCTTTGAGCCAAATACTCTTAGTAGCCATTCATCATTTATGATGTATAGTTACTACCAAAATCACGGTTGCACTGACGAAGCATGTGATTTTAATAATACTATTCAAATTATTCTTATTGATCCAAGTCTTGATGATTGTGTGTATTGATCCATACTGATATTCATAGAATACATGGTTTTATGAATTGTTTTGTGAATGCAAAGTTTCTTAATAATACAACGATGTGGCCGACCATATATTTTAATCTTATTCTTGCTTTCATATTTTAGTGCTAATGTTGTTCCATTCTTCCTTACTTTTCTTTTCTTTGTGTTTTAGCGCAAGTTTCTCGACCATGGGTCGGGGCTTATTGACAGTCTTCTAGAAATCCTCAATCATCGATTGTTCATCTTTGATTGCTTTAAGAGTTCCATCATAAAAAATCCTTTGGCTATCGGCCATCTTCTCCCTTGGTTCGATGGAACTCGTATTCGGCATTGGCCATCGAGTCGTTTATTGACTTATTGATATTCCTTTGAAAGTTTTTCAGTAGTTCTTCTTTATTTTCTCTTCTCCTACTTTCAGAGTTCTTTCTGGGTCTTTCTATCCCTTAGTACAGGTCAGTATAACGTCTCCTTACATGTGCTCTCCGACCACTACCACTGTTGAATTGTCTACCAGACTATCTTCGGCGTCATTCATTACCGGTACTTTGAATGGGATAAATGGCATCCTCTGATTATAGCGAACAAGACGAGACATCGTTTGAAACAACCAGACCCATTTTTTTGTTTTTTTTCTATTAATCAATCATCCCATACTACTTACTTAAACCAACCACATAAACATTACTAACCAGCCATAATACAAATAATAAACCAATATCCACATCATCGATCGATGATTGAGATCGGTTTTAGCGTCACAGACGCTGTGGGGATGATCTGGTCATGACATTTCTCTTAGATTTCTCATGTTATTTCTTTGATTCCTTTAAAAAAAATTGGTGAATCTTAAAATATTCTATTTTTTTAATTGAAGTGTTGAACGATAACTACAGGTATATGATAAAATTAATATGACTCCGACTAAGTGGATAAAATAAAATAATTTATGTCATTTGGAGGATACATTTAAGATTTTTGTTGAGAAATAATCATATATATAGTTTATAGTATAAGATTATAATATTTAGGAAAAATAGTTGATTCTACCACATTTTGATAAAAACGTTTCTACTCTACCACATGTTAAAACATCTTTTCCATTCAACCACATGGACTAGACGATAATGCCCTCGAATAGATTGTGTCATCTTTTGTCAATTAGTTATGATATTTAATATAGTTTGATATTTTTGGTAATATGGGTATGCATTAATTGTTTGTACTAGATAGATAAATGAGACTCGTAGTATTAAATGAAATTTATCAATAGAATATATATATATATATATATATATATATATATTTTCTAGTTTAGAGAACTGGTAATCGGAGTGTTATGTGAAATAATTTATGCAGGACATAAATAAATAGTGGACAAGTTGTTCCTCTTTTGGGCGAGTTTAAAATTGATACACCAAGTAAATAAAAATGTTGTCTACAATATTTTTTGTGAATAATCTAGTGCATGACATGATTAACATAGGACATGTGGAGGTTTTGAACAAATGTAAAACTTGTCTATCGAGTAAATAAATTATTGTCTTCGCAAAATAACTTTTCCATAACAAAATTAATAATGGACAACCTGTTGTGTTTAGTTGATCCACCAGCTGAATTCCCTAATATTAATCGATATGACGGCTCTGGTTGGTCTGGCAGAAGAGCTCCGGCGGTGTTGGTGGCAAAAATGAATGTAATGGGGAAGAAAACATAAGTGAGCTTCTAAAAGAATCGTCGAACAGTAAAAAGAGGAAAAGAGAGAACAATAGCTATAAAGAAGCTTCTATCAGCCTTCTTTCACGGCCAAAAACTGGAGAAAGGCGTGATGCACACCGAGCAAAGGAGCCGAGGAGGGCACCCAGAAGAAGACGATAATGGGAGAGAGAGAGAGTCAACTAGAACCAAATCGAGAAGATAAATGGCTCATGAGGAACAGAGCATTTAGATTTTGGGTAGGGATTTTTGAAAAAAAAAAAGTTGAAACATTTGACAGGAGAAAAGGTTTTTTTGTGTTTTGATTTTGTGAATTTGGAGAGATTTGGAGACAATTAATGGAAAAAAGAAAAAGATGTGTGTTAGTCTGTTTACTTTATTTTGAAATTGGTCTGACACAGAAGTTCAAAAGAGTAGCCAGAAAAATAAAATCGAAAAACTTTTTTTCGTTGATAAAAAGAAGGGAATGATGAGTATTTTAGTCTTTTCCTCTTATACTTGGGGTATTACTTGAAAGGAGTTAGCAGATGTGATAGAACGGATGAGTTTGGTTTTAGAATGTGATAAAATTGTTAGAAAACTCTAATTTATAAACCATTTTTTCTCTTGTATAGGCTTCTAATCAAGGAGTTATATTATAGTTAATGTGTAATCGACAAAAAAAAAATTCTTTTAAATAATAATTTATAAATTAATTAAAATTATATTTTCATTAACTATTAACATTCAATATTAGGCTAGTCTTATATTTTCAACCATAAACTGGTCAACAAATTATAAATTGGTCAACAAATTATAAAATAAAGTAATAATATTTTGTGGAAATAAATTACTTTTAAAAGAAATTATATATATATATATATATATAAAGTTTCTTTTTTCTCACTTATGGTGCTGCCACGTCAGGAACTCCTTCTTTAATTTTTTGAGTGTAATATATATTAATTAGCCCACAAAACATTCATACAAAAATATAAATTGACCCACTAAATATTATAAAAAATTTGGGCTAACGTGTTCGGGCCCACAGTATTTCTAAAGCATATGGTTTTACCCTAATAGCACTTTTCCACCGCGCTGTCAAGTACGATCCACCTTCACACGTTCTCTCCTCCTTAACTCTCGATCCATGGGGTTTTAACATTTTATGACTTCCATTGTATTGTCTTTGTTTGTAATTGATAATTCTGTTGTTCAATCTTCTCTCATGTAATGCGCAGCGCACTACTTATTCCTTTAATTGTCGTAAGTCCTTCTCTTATATAAAGCAATCTCTTCCAGTTTTCAGTTGCTCAACTTTCACTTGGCCATTCACTTGGCCATACACATCCGTTCTTACAAATATTAATTCATCTTTTGCTTCTTTCGCTGACTTGAAAGCTGGTCGGCTTGACCAACAAATCGTTGGAAGACTTCTCCGCTTCTGGCCTGCTCGAGACGTCAAAAAAGAGGCCAACTCATGGGCGTTGATTTCCTTCTCATAGATGAAAAGGTACCCTCTATCTCCATTCTCCCTTTGATTCAATCTGAATTATTTACTTACCCTTTCTAAATATTTCTATGTTTTACAGTCTACTTTGATGCAAGGCTTCATCAACGTCACCCACCTTCCCAAATTCGAACACTCTCTGCGTGATGGGGCAATGTATATAATCTCTGGCTTTGATGTCACTAAAAGCAATACCCGGTTTAAGCTTACGGATTTCCTCAGTCTGTTTGTTGCCACTGCAAATTCACAGGTGTATTTTCCAAATTATCTATCTATTTTCATTCGTCAAACAACACCATTACTGTAATTTCAATCTTATTATCACCCTCAAGCTCTTTATAAAACCACGACCACATTAACAATACCCATGGAGCAATAAGCAAATACAAAGACCTCATAGAGAAATGCATTGCAAGTGGAAATGTGGAGGCCCACTACATCAAAGACATCCAGGAGTATTTTCACAAGAACAACACAAAACCAGGGTTGGAACACATAAAAAAAGCAGCAGAAGGTAGTTACGCCAACGGTATTTACCTTTACGGAATTGTAAAGTTGTGCTGGGGCGACACAGTGGAAGGAAAATTGTGGTTGGATAAGCTAGGCTGGAAATAAAACAAAGCAAAGTGTAATGCCCCGACCTATCATGTGGTAAGGTTGTTAAAGGCTGGGGACCAGGGATCGAGGAACGTCTGGCGCACCAATAACGTATTGGTGGAATTGGATGTGAGTTCCTTTCCAAGGTGAGGGGTTAGGATTGATGCTCTGTAGGGCCAGCTTAGGGCCTATGGGGGCAAGCTAGCGGGAGGCTAGTGGGGTCCATGGGACGGGTTGTTACACAAAGGGTGATCAATGTTGGAAAGATAACAAGAAGTCATTACATAGAGTCAATGTACCATGACTACAATGCTACTACACTACATTGGCAGAAGTTCAATCCACCATCATGTATAGCATCAATGACATGAAAAATAGATGCGCACACTGCTACTACTACAAACAAATGATCAATTTTGTCTTCTTCTTTTAGAATCACAACAAAATGCGAGCAGACAATATCAAAATATATTAAAGAATACTCCCACTAAACAAGTCGAAAAGAGGATTTGAACAATTATGAACAGCAGGAGAAAGATATTAGCAAAGTGGTCTTTACCTTTGAGAAATTATAATGTTATGCAGGGACAAGAACATTGAAGGAAAACACAGCTCGGATAAGCTGGCCTAGAAAAAAGAACTAAAGAACGCCCGATCAAAACTAGAAAAAGAACAATCAACCATTACACAGGATCGAAGTAACAAAAATAAAACTCAAATAACCTAATTTGGCGGTCGTTGTCACAACCATCACCAACATAAAGAAGGTAAGAGATGCACCCACTGTTACTACTACAAACAGATGCTCAAATTAGAGTTCTTCATTTAGGTTACCCTACAACTTCAATTTTTGAAAATCTAATCGTGCCGAACAAAACCTACCCAAAACATTTAAAATAAGAGCAACAACATTACTATTACAAAATCTATACAAACACAAACAAAAAACTACAAAAACTAAAAATATTAAATTTAACAAAACACAATTCACATCCAATCCTAACAGTCACTCATGGGCCTAACGAAACAAAAATTACAGTTAACTTCAAAAAAATCTCGATTAGTTAATTTCAGAATCAAAGGAACACAATTACATTAAAATTAAAAAAAAAATACAGTACTTCAATTAACACTTACGTTGAACGAAATCAACAGCCAGGGGCGGAGGCAGTAAGGAGGGAGTGGGGTCAGCTGACCCCATTAAATTATTTTTTTATGTGTGTGTTTAGTTAGAAATAACATAATGGTCCCTTTAAAATTTAGTTTTTGACCCACTAAATTTAAAATTTACATTTTGACCCCTGTAAATTTTAAATTTTGATTTTATGAAAACAAAATTTTCAATTTGATCCTCCAAAAACTTTGGGTTTTCACTCCATTAAACTAAAAAAAAATCAATTTAACTTCTAAAATTTTATATTTTTAATCCATTAAAAAAAAAAATTCTTTTGACCCCCTTAAGACTGACTCTGGCTCCGCCACTGTCAACAGCCCAGCAACAATTACCCCTAGGGATTCGAAGCAAAGACGAAATCACCCAAAAACGCGTCAAAACTAAAACTTATTGGCATCGATACAATAGATGATTGAAAATGAAGTAGGAGCATCAAATTAAGAGTTTTAAGCCTCCTACTGTCATGTAGTTTGAAAGATTGGTTATCTGTTATCCGTACTGGAGGGGATATACGGCAACGAAGAAGACACCCGGTTACAAGCCACGTGCTATTTTCAAACAGGACTAATCCATTCCCAATTCGTTTAATTTCACTAATGACCCAATAGACCCCAAGAGTTTAAGGTTTACAGGGAATATGGGCCCAAACGATGTCAAACTAAATTAACACTGAATACATCCAAATCTAAGTTTTTAATTTTTTGTTTTTAAAAGGTCTAACTCACTCACCACTATGTGGCTAGTATGTGTAATTATGGGAAAATTCCCCAAAAAAACACCAACTATTTAATATTTGCCAGAAAAAAACATGAACTTTTTTCGTTGCCAGAAAAATATGCAAACTATTTTTTAGTTGATAAAAAATACGTGAACTATTATTTTTTTCCAGTTTCTCCTCGTCTCCGTTACGACCGTTAACGGTATTGTAACGGTGTTACTATTTTTGAAAAAAATTCCAGAAAAAAACACAAACTATTTATTTGTTGCCAGAAAAATACATGAACTTTTTTTTCTTAGTCTGAAAAATACATATTTTTTTTTTTCTTATTTTTCTATTGACAATGTTAGAGATCATAACTTATAACTTTCTCTGCTCTCTTGAACTTTATACTAGTTTTCACTACTATTTATGATAACTAAATTCAAGAACAAAAATACACAATTAGATTAATTGATTTCTAAATTTCTCAATAGTATTGTTTTTGCATAAATAAATGGTGAATCTGGTTAGGTTACAAGAGTTGATATCCCACAAAATGGCTATAATCTACGATCTCGATCAAGTTTGCGTACACCAGCCCATTTGATGATTTACACTGGCTATCAGCATCATAAAAGGTACTAAACTAAAGAGATACATATTTTTTGAAATGTATACAAAGGTCTACAAAGGTGGAGATCTCATAAAATTTTAGAGAAATGTTGATGAAGTTTCAAAATTTGTAAAGTCAGTATAAATCCAAAAACAACACTAATTGAGAAATTTAGAAATCGATTATTCTAATTGTGTATTTTTGTTCTTATTTTAGTTATTCTAAATAGTAGTGAAAACTTGAATGAAGTTCAAGAGAGCAGAGAAAATTATAAGTTATGATCTCTAACATTGTCAATAGAAAAATAAGAAATGAAAAATTATGTATTTTTTAGACAAAAAAAAAAGGTCATGTATTTTTCTGGCAACAAATAAATAGTTTATGTTTTTTTTCTGATTTTTTTTTCAAAAATAGTAACGCCGTTACAATACCGTTAACGGTCGTAACGGAGACGAGGAGAAACTGAAAAAAAATAATAGTTCGTGTATTTTTTATCAACTAAAAAATAGTCTGCGTATTTTTCTGGCAACGAAAAAAGTTCATGTTTTTTTCTGGCAAATATTAAATAGTTGGTGTTTTTTTTGGGAATTTTCCCGTCTAATTATTAAAACATTACTAAAACGAAACAATTTGAAACAACCCTTCCTGTTTTTTTTTTTTTTTATACTTTAATTTACTAGTGGTCCCATACCCACTAACAACCTAACAGCAATCAATAACAGCGGATAACCAAATAAAACCAATTCCATTAACCAAAGAATTCCAACAATGATAAACAAATACTCAATAGCAACATAATCCAAATAGGAAATAACCAACAACTAACATCCTACAATGTTCCATCGACTTAATCTAGCAACCTAACAATAGCTAGACCACAATCAATCAAGCCTCTAGAACATCCTCCTCCTCATCGCCTTTGATTCCACGATCACACTTTTCCTTTACCTGCACACCACAAACAACAATTGAGATGCGTAAGTATTATCACAAATACTTAGTGAGGCCATCCTCCCATCTACTGGGTTATACACACAAGCAGATGAGACCCTCAAGTTCAAGCAAAACAAACAACACACAACAATACATCAAACCAGGAAAACAAGTCTCGGATACGACTAGTGTCGACCGATGCCAAACGGTGTCGATCGATGCTACAACCAATGGTGTCGACCGATGCCAAACAGTGTCGACCGATGCCCCTCAGAATGGTGTCGACCGATGCTCGTGAGTGTCGATCGATGCTTCCTCTGCAACCACGATCTGCGCGAAACTCAGCGACGAACTCCGACTCCAATCAACCCAAAATCGACTCCAATCATGTCCAATCAACTCGAAACTCACTAAAAAGCACATAAACACGAACCCAAACAACAGAACAACACAAACAACAAGAAATCACACAAAACAAGAGGGATCTCATGCTTAGATCAACCATGGTCAAGCACTCACCTTTTCTCAAGAAGATTCTGACCAACAAGAACGAATTCAACACTCCTAGCACCCTTCCAACACGTTCCTAGCCTTGGATCTTCAATCCCACAGCAAGATCTCACCAAAAACGCCTTGAAATCTCACAAACTCTCTCAAGAACCTTAGGAAACTGTTTTCTCTCTTTGTTTCTCTTGAAAACGGCGACACAACAACAAAACACGACCCTAGGTCGTTTTCTCCTTTTAAGACACGAATTAGGGATTTCCTGAACCAAACCGAACCAATTCGGCAATTAAATCAAACCGGTCGAACCCAGAAATTAGGGGTGTCGATCGATGCCACTAGGGTGTCGATCGACACTCCTTCCAAAATCCCAAATTCTGGTTCGCGGATGTTACAATTCTCCCCCACCAATATGGATTCGTCCCCGAATCCCGCAATACCGTCCATCTGCCAAGGACCTCCGTGCCACCGTCATCACGGCCCGCACGTCCCCAAACCGGACTAAACATCATCAGTCAAGGTTTCCCGTGCCACTGTCGCAACAGCCCGCACACCTCCGACTGACCCTCGAGGTCTCCCTCTAGCCAATATACTCGCATCATAACACTATTTGCTCACAACTCAGTGCTTCCCCGTCCGTGGTCGCAACCAACAAATCATGCCGGCTCGCTATCAGGCCAACCGCCTTAAGCTACGGCATCCAGGAGTCACTCACACCCACTCCCCCGCTCTCGGGTCGCAACCCTCGAGTCATACCGGCTCACTGCCGAGCCTCGGCTCACAGCTACGGTATCCAGGGAGTCTCACATATCCCGCTCTTGGGTCGTCACCCTCAAGCGCGCTCTCGGATGGTCATCCGAAGCAACATACCACTCCCACTCTCTGGCCACAAAGTCCATCGAGCTATCGGTATCACGTGAGTTGGGCCCACACGGCCTCGAGCAAAACAAATACTGATGCCAACGTATCTCCCGGCTAGATCTACCTCAACATTTCCACAAAACTTTCCTTTCCAGAAAACTTTCTAATTCTGGAACTTTCCTTTTGTGGAAACTTTCTATTTATGGAAACTTCCAAAAATAGAAACCCGAACTATTTCTCTTTTCCCATGACATTAACAGTCAAAACATAAGAAAATGCTCATCTTATTAATCTCAAAATGTCATAATCTTTACAATCTCAACGAAAATACATCAGAAAACCAAAAATACAATATCCGGAGCCATCATCCCGCATCCCAAGCACCACCTCATCTTGATACTTAGTCGCACAACCAACCACCCCTAGGCGACCAAATATCAAGAGAGATGGGCTGGAATACTCCGTACCCGCTCCAGCCACGGACTACAGCTCGGACCCGGCTAGACAAGCTCAAGCGGTCTGCTTCTCAAACCACTTCTTAAACCTTGCCTTCATCCTCGCCTCGGGCTCCCAAGTCTGCTCCTCTACTCCGTCACAGTCCCACAGGACTCTCATCAAAGGAATCTTCTTCTTCCGAAGTTCCTTGACTCTCCTCTCGAGCACCCTCAATGGTCTCGCCTCCAAAGTCATGTTAGGCTGAAGATCCTCAGGAATCTTAGCCAACAACTGATCACCCTCGTGAAGACACTTCCTCAGCATCGACACATGAAACACCTTGTGGAACGCACGCATAACCTCAGGCAACTCCAGCCTATATGCCACTGGCCCCACCCGCTCAACTACCCTGAACGGACCCATGTACCTCGGACTCAACTTAGTCTCTGTCAATGACCTGTTCGGACCCCGCAACATGGCCATCTTGAGGTACACTCTATCACCAACCTGAAACTCAAGATCCTTTCTCCTCCTATCAGCATAACTCTTCTGCCGATCCTGAGCCTCCTTCATGTTCAGCCTCAAACCCGAATCTTCTCCGAGGTCTCCTGAACAAAATCTGCACCAAATATGCTCCTCTCCCCCACCTGAGTCCAACATAACGGTGTACGACACGGCCTCCCATACAAAGCCTCATAAGGAGCCATCCCAATACTAGCCTGGTAGCTGTTGTTATAAGCAAACTCCACCAAGCTCAAGTGATCTGCCCAATGACCACCCCAATCCAGCACACACATCCTCAACAAATCCTCCAAAATCTGGATCGTCCTCTCTGACTGACCGTCCGTCTGAGTATGATAGGCTGTACTCATATGCACCTTCGTGCCCATCTCCGCCTGAAATGCCCTCCAGAACACCGAAGTGAACTTGGAATCTCTATCAGACACAATACTAGCAGGCACACCATGCAATCTGACTATCTCCCTCACATACTTCTTGGCCAAAACCGCTGCTCCATCCGTTTTCTTGATGGCCAGAAAATGTGCAGACTTAGTCAAACGGTCCACAATGACCCAAATAGCATCAAACGTCCTCGACACAGGCAAACCTACCACGAAGTCCATCGTGATCAAATCCCACTTCCACTATGGAATAGGCAAACTCTGCAATAAACCACCAGGAACCTGATGCTCCGCCTTCACCAGCTGGCAAGTATCACACTTCGCCACCCAGTCGGCTACGTCCTTCTTCATCCCGACCCAGTGATAATACCGCTTGAGGTCACGGTACATCTTGGTCGCCCCTGGATGAATAGAGAACTTGCTCGAATGAGCCTCTCTCAGGATCTCCTGCCTCAAATCCTCACCCTTGGGCACACAAACCCGACCATGCACAAGGATAGTACCATTAGCAGAAACCTGATACTCTGCACCCGCAGCCTTAGAGGCATTCATCAGCCCCTCATCGCTCCCCTGAGCTAACCTCACTCTGCTCAACAAATCCGCTCTATCAGCTGCCTCCAAACCCAAAGGTTCCTGTGAGATAGCACACAAACTCAATGCACTGATCTCACCTACCAACACCTCCATATCCTGCTCCTGAGCCGAAGCCACCCTCTTCCGACTCAAGGCATCTGCAACCAAATTAGCTTTACCAGGATGGTAAGCTATATCCAGATCATAATCTGCTACTAACTCCATCCAACGCCTCTGCCTCAAATTCAGCTCAGGCTGAGTAAAAATGTACTTCAGACTCTTGTGATCTGTAAACACCTGCACCTTCCCACCATACAGATAGGATCTCCAAATCTTAAGAGCAAAGATCACTGCTGCCATCTCTAAATCATGAGTAGGATAATTAGCTTCATGCTTCCGCAACTGCCGCGAAGCATAAGCTATAACCTTCCCTGCTGCATAAGTACACAACCCAACCCCACTCTAGAAGCATCTGTATACACAACATAAGGCTCGTCCTGCTCAGGCAGTGCTAACACCGGCGTGGTAGTCAACATCTGCTTGAGACTTGCAAAACTTGCCTCACACTCTGGTGACCACACAAATGGGACATCCTTCCCTGTAAGCTTAGTCATCGGCTGAGCCATACTCGCAAAACCCCGAACAAACCTCCTGTAATAACCTGCTAACCCCAGGAAACTCCGAATCTCAGTGGCACTCTGCGGCCTCGGCCACTCCCTGATGGACTGAATCTTCTCTGGATCCACTGAAACTCCCTCTGCAGAAACAATGTGTCCTAAGAACCCCATCTCACGCTGCCAGAAACTGCACTTGCTCAGCTTAGCAAACAGCTTCTGCTCCCGCAGCTTCTCCAACACTGCTCTCAGATGTACTGCATGCTCCTCAGGACTCTTAGAATATACCAGGATGTCGTCGATGAAAATGATGACTGACACGTCCAGAAACTCCTGAAACACGCTGTTCATCAATCTCATAAACGCAGCTGGCGCGTTTGTCAACCCAAACGGCATCACCACAAACTCGTAGTGTCCATACCTCGTCCTGAAGGCTGTCTTCCTCACATCTGCCTCATGTATAGGAATCTGATGATATCCTGACGCCAAATCGATCTTGGAGAACCAAGTAGCACCCCTCAACTGATCCAACAACTCATCAATCCTCGGAGAGGGTACTTGTTCTTCACAGTAACTCGGTTCAAACCCCGATAGTCAATACACAACCGAAAACTCCCATCCTTCTTCTTAACAAACAGCACCGGAGCTCCCCACGGTGAACAACTAGGACGGATAAAACCCTTGCCCAACAAATCCTCCAGCTGCTTCTTCAGCTCTGCCATCTCTGCTGGAGCCATCCTGTAAGGAGCCTTGGATAACGGCATCGTCCCGGTTCCAGCTCAATAGTAAAAGGATCCGACCGAGATGGTGGTAATCCCTGCAATGACTGGAACACATCCTCAAAGTCCTCCACAACCGGAATACCGCTAACCGTAGACTTCCCCACTGACTCGGCATAGATATAGTAACCAGATAAGCCTCACGGCCCTTCTCGATCATCTTCCCGCCTGAACGGCTGAGATCACGAGACTTCCCGAAGTCGGTCTAATACCCTGAAAAACCAACTTCCCTCCTGGACGCTCAAACTCCACTCTACCCCGATAGCAATCCAAATGCACCTTGTACCGATGCAACCAATCCATACCAAGAATGACATCATATAACTCCACTGGACTGATAAGCAAATCCGCTGGCCATGACTCCCCTGCGATCTGAATATCAACTCCTCCAGCTCGTCCAATAACCCTCAGGAACTTGCCTCCCGCAACTCTGACAACTCCTGAACACTCTCCAGAATCCCCTCTGATCCCCGCACTCTCGGCACACTCCGGAGTAATGAAGCTATGAGAAGCTCCAGAATCAAACATAACATGGGACTTAAACTCGCCCACCAACAAGGTCCCTACACAAACCCTATGTGTTGAGAACCTAACACTTGACCACAAGCAAAAACAAATATAATCTGAACTATTGAATTAACCAAGTTCGAATCTCAGAAGTTATACCTGTGATCGCTCCTGCACTAGTGCCACCGGCCTCCTGAGTCGAGTACACCTGAGACGTCGGCTCGATCCAACCCACCGGCTGCACACCGTGCTGCACAACCTGCTGCATCCCTGGCTGAGCTCCAGCCTGCAACACTGCTACTGCCCCCTGCTGCAACTTGGGACAACGAGGCTTGATATGCCCCGTCTCTCTGCAGTAGTAACACACTCGAGTATCTGCCCGCGGCTCCGTCACCGCCCGCTGCTCTGTCACTACCCGCTGCTCACCTCTCTGTGGACAGCTAGTCAACTTGTGGTCCCTGCTACCACACCCAAAGCATCTCGCACCCCCATGCCTCGATCTCTGCATAGCATCGAACTTCCGCTTCTGCCCTTGCGCAGGCTTGCCGCCCTTGCTAGGAACAGAAGACGGCTGAGACTGATGTGGCTGCACTGAAGAACTGACCACAACCACCTGTGACCTCAAGTCATCCTCTATCCCAGCTGCAACCTCAACCAACTCTGCTCTCGTAGCATAGCTCCTCACTCTGCACCGAGTCCTCAAATCATCCCGCAGAGCCAACAGAAACCTCCGCACCTGAGCCGACTCTGGCTCCCATGCCCTGCCGGCATACCCCACAAGCCGACTGAACTCTGCATCCAGCTCCCGCACTGTACGGTCTCCCTGAGTCAACCCCAAGAACCGTGCCTCCATGCGATCAAGAGCCTCCTGAGGAAAATACTTGGAGTTAAACTCCCTCACAAAATCTCCCCAAGTCATACCCTGCTGCACCCTCCGTGCTGTCACCGACCTCCACCACACACGTGCATCTCCTGACAAGTAAAACACTGCCAGATCCACTCTGTACCGGTCGGGACACCTAAGCGAAAGGAAAATATCCTCCATCCGCTCTCTCCACTCATCCGCTACACTCGGATCGGTACTCCCTGAGAAATACCCTGCTCCCACATGCCGCAGCTGCTCCATCATCCGCACATACTGTGCATCCACTACCTCGGTCCCCGGCTGCACACCTGCCTGCAAACCCGCTGCAGGCTGCACCTCTGGAACCTGTCCACCACCCACTGGCGGCACTACTGGATCCTGCCCACCAACCACCGGCGGCACTACTGGATCCTGCCCACCAACCACTGGCGGCACCACTGGACCCTGCCCACCAACCACTGGCGGCACAGCTGCTGGAAGTCGCTGCAAAGCCTGAGCCACCTGAGCTAGCAAGTCAATCAAGACATCCTCCCTGCCCGGAGCACCTCCTGCTGCAACCCCCACACCCGGGGCAACACCGTGACCAACACCGTCACCCAAACCAGCCTGGTCTCCAGACACTATAGGATCAGCCTGTGACTCCGCTACCTCCTCACTGGCCATGCTCTGGGTCTCACTCTCACTGGCCACAGGAACCTGACCTCGTCCCCGACCACGACCACGACCACGACCACGTCCACGACCACGACCACGACCACGCCCGCGACCAGCAGCAACCTCACCTCTAACCATCTGTATCAACCAAGAACAGAAGGCTAAGCAAACAATAATTCTACTACACAAAAACACAACTTACCGTGGAATCACAAAACAGGCTCGAAGAGGATGTTCTAGGACTTCATGCCACACACAATTGCCATTCACACAAACAATTATAGCATGTAATCCTAAACATCAACAGCAAAAGCACAATGAACCCTAGACCTAGAACCGTAAGGGCTCTGATACCAAAATGAAACAACCCTTCCCGTTTTTTTTTTTTTTATACTTTAATTTACTAGTGGTCCCATACCCACTAACAACCTAACAGCAATCAATAACAGCGGATAACCAAATAAAACCAATTCCATTAACCAAAGAATTCCAACAACGATAAACAAATACTCAATAGCAACATAATCCAAATAGGAAATAACCAACAACTAACATCCTACAATGTTCCATCGACTTAATCTAGCAACCTAACAATAGCTAGACCACAATCAATCAAGCCTCTAGAACATCCTCCTCCTCATCGCCTTTGATTCCACGATCACACTTTTACTTTACCTGCACACCACAAACAACAATTGAGATGCGTAAGTATTATCACAAATACTTAGTGAGGCCATCCTCCCATCTACTGGGTTATACACACAAGCAGATGAGACCCTCAAGTTCAAGCAAAACAAACAACACACAACAATACATCAAACCAGGAAAACAAGTCTCGGATACGACTAGTGTCGACCGATGCCAAACGGTGTCGATCGATGCTACAACCAATGGTGTCGACCGATGCCAAACAGTGTCGACCGATGCCCCTCAGAATGGTGTCGACCGATGCTCGTGAGTGTCGATCGATGCTTCCTCTGCAACCACGATCTGCGCGAAACTCAGCGACAAACTCCGACTCCAATCAACCCAAAATCGACTCCAATCATGTCCAATCAACTCGAAACTCACTAAAAAGCACATAAACACGAACCCAAACAACAGAACAACACAAACAACAAGAAATCACACAAAACAAGAGGGATCTCATGCTTAGATCAACCATGGTCAAGCACTCACCTTTTCTCAAGAAGATTCTGACCAACAAGAACGAATTCAACACTCCTAGCACCCTTCCAACACGTTCCTAGCCTTGGATCTTCAATCCCACAGCAAGATCTCACCAAAAACGCCTTGAAATCTCACAAACTCTCTCAAGAACCTTAGGAAACTGTTTTCTCTCTTTGTTTCTCTTGAAAACGGCGACACAACAACAAAACACGACCCTAGGTCGTTTTCTCCCTTTTAAGACACGAATTAGGGATTTCCCTGAACCAAACCGAACCAATTCGGCAATTAAATCAAACCGGTCGAACCCAGAAATTAGGGGTGTCGATCGATGCCACTAGGGTGTCGATCGACACTCCTTCCAAAATCCTAAATTCTGGTTCGCGGATGTTACACAATTACAAAAACATGGTCTCTTGAACATAGTACACATGTTTTGATGGATTGTTATAGTAAGAAATATATTATGTACTGGAATGGTTTATTTTAAACAAAACTATTAGAAAATATTAAAATTAAAATTAAAATTATAATAAAGAAAGAAAAAAAAAAAAATATATATATATATATATATATATATATATATATATCCAACCCCTGCCAACAACTAAAAAAATGGAAAAAATAGTTTTAGATTTACAAAATCAATCCCAACTTATACAAATTCAAATTACAACCATAACGAAATAACACAGTCACTAAAACATTCACAAACAATCCTCACACGGTTAATTAAATGCTTACCCAAAATAAACAAACGAGAACCTACAACAACGTTTTGATAAATGCAATAAACAATCCAAACAAAGAAAGACGAAAACTTTTAAATATGCACCAGTTACGACTACAACCGCACATCAACTACTACTATACGAGCTAAACTTCTCAAAATAAAAAACCCTAAAATACAACCGATCATGTAAACAAACACAACATAATAAAAAAAATCAAAAAATCAAAAATTTCACTACATTATACTTAATGCAAGGAATTTAAAAAAAAAACCACTAAAACAAAAATAAATAAAAACAAATTCAAACCAATGAACCACAAAATCGAACGAAATAACAAATTTACAAAATTAATAAATAATATACAAAACAACCCAAAATACATCCTAATTTAACTCCTGCGTGTAGCGCAGACAACATTCTAGTATATATATATATATATATATATATATATATATATATATATATATATATATATATATATATATATATATAAAGTTAAGTTTTCTCTCTTTTCCCTTTTCCACATCAGCATTCACCTAAGCTATGCTACATACTTTTTGCATTAAAAATACTATTTTAAATATTCATTCATTGTATAATTATTATTTATAATTAATAATAGTAACAAATAAATAAAAAACGAATTAAGTAAAACTAATTAATTTTAAAATAGTAAAAGTAATAATAAAAAATTTTTAGTGAATAATACAAATAATAACTATATAAAAATGAATTATGTAACATAAATGAACATTTAAAAATTGTAAAAATAATACTATAAATTTGTTTTAGTAATAATGTTATGCAAATTTTAACCAAAAAATGATCATATTCCAAAATTTAGAATGGGTTATTAAGTTTTAGAATGAAAGTAAGATTATAATGTATGCTGAAGTAAAAAAACAGTTTATGTAATTGTATTTATTAAATTTTAAACATAAAATAAAATTAAAGTGAAACATTAGTTTCTAAAAAACATATACTACAAATATCTATTATGAAATTTCACTTAAAGAAAAATAAAAGATTGATTACGCAACTCAACTTAAAAGTTTTAATCTAAAATGAAGACATTGTAAGGGTTACACTTTTTTTATGAAAAAAAATCTTTAAAA
Organism: Camelina hispida; assembly: GCA_023657505.1. Taxonomy (NCBI): domain Eukaryota; kingdom Viridiplantae; phylum Streptophyta; class Magnoliopsida; order Brassicales; family Brassicaceae; genus Camelina; species Camelina hispida. The sequence goes on along the minus strand of CP094634.1, from coordinate 32,636,422 downwards.
ATAATCTATCTGAAAAAACAAAATCAATGATCACAAAATATAGAAAAATGATATGCAAGCCGTTACAAAAAGTTACATATAATGTATCATATCTCATAAGACATATTATCAACTATAGCTACAATTCTATGAAATGATAATAAATTATAATATAAAACAAGCTTGAGATTTCATCAATTTTAACCCAAAACATTGGCATAAACAACATATTTAAACTACACTATATTTTTTGAGAAGACGAAGCTAAGATTGGATCACAAAATTAACATATGAGGTTTTAGAAAAATATGTAACTTGGATTAGTGAACGGATGTTCATTGTCGAGTTTAACCGTTTCAACATTTAAGCATTCTTGACTTGGTCAGAAATTCTATTATGGCAGGTGATGCATTTGGACAACTCCGTTGTAGCGACAGAGCACTAAAATTGTTCATGAAACTTTGTATATTTGCATTTAATTTGGGATATCGTTATGTTTAATGATCTCTATAATTAGGCCAACAATCGACATTCGACGTTAGAACTTTTAAAATGATGTTATCATAAAATGAATATGGAATGAACTCTTCTAGGGATCATTTAAACATTAACGATATCCCATATTCATATCCCATGATAACATCTTTTTAAAAGTTCTAACATCAAATGTCGATCGTTGGCCTAATCATAGAGATCATTTAAACATAACGATATCCCATATTAAATACAAATATACAAAATTTCATGAACATTTTTAGTGCTCTGTCGCTACAACGGAGTTGTCCAAATGCATCACCTGCCATAATAGAATTTCCGACCAAATCAAGAATGCTTAGATGGTGAAACTGTTAAACCCATCAATGAAAATCCGTTCACTAATCCAAGTTACATATTTTTCTAAAACCTCATATGTTATTTTCAGATGTTAATTTTGTGATGCAACATCGGCTTCGTCTTCTCAAAAAACATAGTATACTTTAAATATGTTGTTTATGCCAATGTTTTGGTTTAAAAGCATTTGATAAAATTAATGAAATCTCAAGTTTGTTTTATTGTTAATTTTTTATCATGTTATAGAATTTTAGCTCCCGTTGATAATATGCCTTCTGAGATATGCTACTCAAATTACATGTCACTTTTTGTAACGGCTTACATATCATTTTATTTTCTATTTTGTGACCATTGATTTTTTTTTAGTTGAATTATTTTCTCATAGTTTTCTAAAAAAAGTTTGACCATTACAATATCTTCGTTTTAGATCAAAGGTTTTAGGTTGAGTAAATCTTTTATTCTTTTTCCCACCATATAACTCTGTCACGTGATATTTTTTCCGGTATAAAACGATTAAAATCTAAATTAAACTAGATACAAACATTTACTTTTAATTAATATTTAATTTAATTTAATAATACTTAATGTAAATGTAACTTAGATTTCTATATTCTCTTTCTTCCTTGCCGTCTCATTTTATTAAGATGAAATGAAAAGCAAACATGAAAAACTGAACAAACAGAAATGATCGGTTAATCTCTTTTTAAATACTTATAAGACTATGTCTCTATGAATGCTATACACTTGAGTCTATTATTGATACATGTGGTTAAGTTATAAGACTATGTCTCTATGAATGGTATACACTTGAGTCTATTATTGATACATGTGGTTAAGTTATTTAGTAGTAGTAACAAATAACATCAAAACTTAATAAGTGAAACAGCTTCTTGTGCCAGGACACATAGAAATCTTCACATTGTGCCCTACTTAGGCTCTGCATTATTCCATAGAGCATAACATAATCGCTCTCTTCTTGAATCACTTCCTATATACTTCAACAGAGCTGCACACACATATAAGAAGAGATAATTCTGAGAGAAAGGACACAATGACAATGGAAACAATCACAGAAGCACCATTATCAAAACATATGAGAGCATATCTTATCTACGTATTTTACAAATCTGGCCTAATATCTTCAAAGTTGTGAGAACCTGAAACAAACGATTAATGTTAGTGATAGCAAATTAGCAATAGGACATTATCTTTACATATATACCACAAATCGATTCTCTTGGACACAATGCTTACGTAAGTGGTCTAAGATAAATACTAATGACATTGACAAACCTTGGTTAACCTCTTTGAGGAGAATGAAAGATCTGCAAGCATCCTATTTGTTTCGAAGCATCGAGCATGACCTTAACACAAACCAAGAGGTTAAACAGAATCTTGTCTATATTTTTACACAAAGAAACAAATAATAAAAATTAGGATCATTCCAACCACTGTCCTCTCCAACAAAATAGTTAAAAAGAAATATCCAAGTCAATAACAAACATTTTTGTGTGAGGTTGATAACTCTCTAATTTACATGTTTTTAGCATCATTTTTTGTCCATATTTTGCATTGTTTATACCCTTAACTTAGCATTTTTAGGTCATTAACTGTAGGTTTTAGGCCATTTAGGGTGTTGCATTTTTGCATTTTCACATTTTGGATGAAAACATGTACTTTAAAGCCTAAAAAGAGCAAAAAGAAGGGTTAACAAGTTGCAGCTTTCACAAGGAAGGAACTGGTTACATTTATAGGGTTTACAAAGAAGCATCAAGAAGGAAAAATGAGGCACCCGACCATACCACCCGATAATTGCCACATAGCACCTGGTCGAGTTCATGACGAGACCTTCAAATATTGACTCGAATGAAGATTTTACGTTGGGATTCACCTTCTGAGTTCTTCTTTAAAGTTATTGGAAATCGAGTTCTCTTTCCAACAGTGGTGATTTGAGGCCAATTGGATGTGCGGTTCAAGAGTTATTTCTGTTTTAGTGAGCGTATATACATCCAAATCAAAGGCCATCCGATCACCTATCCGATGATGCACCCGAAGTGGGGCTCGAGTTCCACCTCGTGTAGCATGGTCGGATACCTGCTGACGTGGCTAGGTCAACCTGTTTTCTTATAAATACCTCCTCTTAACCCTATTTTCGACAGACAAGAGGCGAGAGCCGTCTCCACACTTTTCTTAACATATATTTTCCAGTTTTTGTTCTTCTTTCAACTTGAATTCTGTTTACATTTTGCTATTGCTTCTTTTTAAAAAAACGTTTATCTCTTTCTCATCTTTATGATTATGCAATTTTTATTTATTTCTAGGTTTATGTTCTTTGCCATGAGATCTGAGTAGTGAATCAAAGTTTCTAGGGATGGGATAGATGATTTTGTGTTCTTCATCGGTTAGGATGTCTTAGTTGATTGTATATGTTTAATAGATTTCCTTCTAGATTGGTGTTCTTAATGCTGTCAACAGACCGAGAGGTTGAGATTAGATCTAGGGCGTTTTACCACCGAGAGGTGTAGATGAGATGCTTGAATCAACCAATGCTAGAGGTTTACTCACTTAGCCTAAGAGATTAGATGAGTAAGGGTTTTACTGACAATAATTAATCGGATCTTAGTGCCTGCTTGGTCATGTTTCTCCAACAAGATTTGCGTAGGGAAGTGATTCAAGGTTGATTGTTTCTAGTGCGAGAGTGTTTTAACAAGGTTTTAGCGATTCATTGTCTAGGAAATATTTGCTTGAGGCATGTAGGACATCCATACTGGTCAGGAACACTTAGGAGTCGATTACCCCATCCTTAGGAGCTTTCACATCTTGATTGTTTACTGTTTTTATATAAACCCGACCACCAACCCGATCAGGTACTTGGTCACCTGCATCGTGTGGTACTTCGAGTTGTTCTTTATTTTTGTTCTTTCTGTTTTCTTATTTTGTTCACCTTAGGTTGATAGACAAAACCCCCATTATTATTTGGCTTGAGTTGCTTGTTTCTGATTGCATCCTATCTGCTAGCTTAATAACCATTTGGATTGATAACCCTTTGTACTACAACTACATAGGGAATTGATACCCTGAGTGAAAACCTGTCTATCAATTTGCGCCGTTGCCATTTGGTTGTTTCTTGTTACATTTATGATTTCAGCACTTGCTAGATCAAGTTCTTTTTATTATATCTCGGTACTAAGTGTTCACTTGTCTGTTTTGGATCTCAGGTGAACCTACGCAAACCCCTACCCGATCCACCACCTGAACCCTTACCCGATCCCCCACCCGAACCCCTACCCAAACCTGTCTACCCGAGCACATGCTCGAGTGACCTTTCAGATTCTTGATCGGGTACTTGTATCTAACAACCGTTTGCCAAGAGAACCAAGACATCAAAGGATGGTATCAGAGTATAACAAGAAGAAGTGGGAATGGAAAACCCACAGGATCAAACTGAACTTCTAAGGAGAAGGAAGATTGGTGATAGCGATGCTCTCACTACTCATACTCAGAGGTATGGGATAGTGCCTCCTGCTGTCCACAACACAACCTTAACAATCAAAAGTAGTCTGATCTCAATGGTTCAGAGCAACATATTTCATGGACTGCCTACTGAAGACCCACTTGCACATCTTGATGAGTTTGATTGGCTCTGTAGTCTCACCAATATAAATGGAGTTAGTGAGGATGCCTTGAAGCTGAAATTGTTTCCGTTTTCTCTAGGAGATAAGGCCCATCAGTGGGAGAAGACTTTACCTTCTAAAAAATCACCTCTTGGATTGATTGTAAGAAGGTCTTCCTTGCAAAGTTTTTCTCTAGTTCAAGGACTGCACGTTTGAGGAACAAAATTTCAGGATTTCTCCAACAGAATGGCGAGTCTTTCACTGAAGCATTGGAGCGCTTCAAAGGCTACCAGAGACAATGCCCACATCATGGATTCAACAATGCAGCTTTGTTGAGTACTTTGTATAGAGGTGTTATTCCCATTATTAGAATACTTCTAGACACAGCCTCCAATGGAAGTTTCATGAATAGAGATGTAGCTGAAGGTTGGGAATTAGTAGAGAATCTTGCTCAATGCGATGCAAATTACAGTGAGGAATATGATTTCAGCTTAAAGGGAGGTGTTGATTCTGAGGAAGGGCATAGGAAGGAACTAAAAGCCTTAAATGAGAAGTTTGAGAAGCTGGATAAACTCCTTCTAACCCAACAGAATCAAGTTCTTGTTGTTTGTGAAGATGAGCAGTAATGGTCCCAAACTATCCTCCACAACAACCCACGCAGGCTCCTGCTCAAGATCCAGAGATGAAGAGTATGCTTCAGCAAATCCTACAAGGTCAAGCTATAGAAGCTATGGAAACAAGTAAAAAGCTCACAGAGATGAATAACAAGATAGACTGCACATATGGTGCCCTTAATATCAAGATTGAAGCTTTAACCTGCAAAATGCTTCACCTAGAGAGCAAGAGTGCATCTCTTTCTTCTGGACTATTTTAATGGGATAGGGATTAACAAACTCAAAAAGTTTGCCACTGCCCAAGCTGTATCTCTCAAAGAACCACCTACAAAGCTCACTGTGGACAGTGAAGACCAAGGTGGGGAGGATTTTCTCCAACCAGAAGTGCAGAATGAGAAGAGAACTGAGCTTGAGCCACCACTCGACCATACACATGGTCGAGCACATGGTCGAGTGCTTGATCGAGTCATTGCTCAAGATCCTGAAAATCCATTTTGGTTCATTCCTCCTCCCTATCAGCCACCTTTGCCATTTCCAAGACGGTTTAAAGAGCAAATGCTGAAAAAGAACAAGGCTTATATTAATAAGCAAACAGTGATGGTCTTGAGTTATGAACCTTTGTTAAAACATGATGAAATGAAGGATAAGCCACAAGTTAAAGAGCTTGAGCGGAAGAAGCCAACTATTCATGGACAGACTTTCCAGATTAAGGAAAAAGGTAATGAAACAGAGTCTGAAATCTTTGAGGGTGTAAATGGGCCAAAAGCAGAGATTTTTGCAGCATGTGAGGAAGCTCCAAGGAGAGCACGACCCCATGTTCGGGTCCATGGTCGGGTCACACTCCAGCTCTCCCAGAATGCTCAGATTCAATCTCCAAGCTTCCCAAACATCTAGAGTCAAGAAATCCCGTATCTGATGGGTTGTCAGCACTTCAAACTACTAACATTCTCAAGGATTCTGTGAGGGAGTTGACTACTAAAGTGAAGAAGATCAGTGGGAAAATCAAGAAACTTCAAGGGAAAGTCAGTGGTTCTTCCTCAAAGAAAGCAAAGCAAGGGCTGCATATAACGATGAGGAATAACACTTTTAGCATTGATCCTGGAAAAAGAAGAAAAATGAAATCTCAAGGATTAGAGAGGACTACATCTCCTCTCTATAAATCTTCCAAAGCATGAGAAGGGTGAAAAGTCAAGCTAGTGACTTTAAAAAAGCTCACTTGGGAGGAAGTCCCAAAGGTATCCTTCTAAATATGGCTTAAGTTTTTTGTTGTTTTGATTTTTTTTTCTTTAGTGTCTTTGAATTCTAGGAATAAAAAACATTAAGTGTTAAGGGGATATTTGAATGAGCTAGAGCCTATCCGATGCCCTACCCGATGCATGGCTCGGATGCTGTTCCGAGCAATAGGTCCGCACACATCAACAAACTCACTGATGAGCCAAATCCAGCAACCACTAGAGCTGAGAACAAGCCTGAATGTACATTGGGAAGCATGGAAGCTGTTGTGACGTCTTTCTTCACCAACCCATGAGGCACCACATTCATCCAACCCTTGTAAATAACATTGCATTTAGTTTTATTCCATTTTATGTGATTCTTGGATTCATTTCCAGACTTTTATTTACACAGAGACTGTGTAATTTAAGTTTGGGGGAGGGTCCTAGAATGTATATAACATTGTGTTTTATTTGATTATTTTCTTATTTTCTTATTTCAAATTTTTGCATGCTAGTTTTATTCATATGAGTCTGCATCTATGTGCATTGAAAAAACCCAAAAAATTTACAAAAAAAAAGAGTGTTCATGTAGTTGCATTTACATATTAGGATTGAGTCTATTTTGTTTCATATAGGATTGTTGCATATGCATCTTAGGGGACAATGATTAAAACTACCTTGTTTAAAACCAAACCTTAGGAATGAAGCTATAGCCCTTAATCACAGTTCATTGTTGCTAGATCGATCTTTGGAAAAAAATGAAAAATCCTTGTTTAGAACCTTGTGTCTTTTGAATGCTTCCTCCACTTGCTTGAACATTGAATCATCTCTATATTATTGGACTTAACTTGAACTTAAATTCTCTTGCTTATGGAATTTGAATATTTGCTCATGATAACTCTAAGCTCGGGTTAACACACCATTTTTACCAATCTTTTCTTTAACCCGATTGTTTTTTCCTACCCTTGAACCCAAACCTTTCTTTCAAACCTTGTTGTGAATTGTTGAGTGAGACCTTTTCATTGTGCTATAGGTTGTGAAACCTTGAGAGTATTGAGAACGACAAAGAACTGCCTCTTGATTTAGCTAAGTTAGAATTTGAACTAGCTGATAGATTCGGTCTTGAAAGATAGGTGGTTAGTATGTTTATTTGGGTTGGGTTGAGGAATTAAAAAAAAAAAAAAAAAGAAGTCCCTAAAGTTAGAATCAATTAGCTCTAAGTCTCTAAGTAAAAAAAAAAAAAGAGAAAAAGATCTTGCTATAGTCTCTTAGAAAGAAAGAAAATATATATATATATATATATATATATATATGTATATATATATATATATATATATATATATATATATATATATACATACTAGGAGTTTAGCAAAGAAAGAAAAAAAAAAAGAGAGAAGAGAGCTAGATGTTTAAAGTTTAAACATTAGGGATTACAAAAAAAAAAAAGAGTTAAAATCAAGGTTGTGAATAGTTTAATTCTAGGGGGTTTAAAAAAAAAGAGAAAGTGAATGAGAAAATGGTAGATTATCAAGAGTTAAGTTTTGTATGCCCAAATTGTTCTCAATCTTAGATAGTTTTCACAACTGTCTAGCATTTCTTCTTTTGAGAGAAAGCCACCCAAAGAATTTGTTTGAAACCACCTTACCAAAAAGTCTTACCTTTGAAACCGATTGAGCTTGATTCACCTTCCATTTGCAAGAATTCGCCAAACACTTAATTGAATGTGAAAGAGATGTTCTTTACTTTTGGAGGTTGAACTAGATCGATGCATGGTAATAAGCATAGAAAAATATTTGTAAGTATGTTGATTGATCTTAGCACCATTAAACTATCTTTAAGGACTATAGCTTTAATCTTTCGCTTAGTAATATAACGGTTATGAGTCATCGTTTTCAAACCGCACCCTCCTACTTCCTTGCTAGAGGACTAGCAAGATTTAAGTTTGGGGGTCTGATAACTCTCTAATTTACATGTTTTTAGCATCCTTTTTTGTCCATATTTTGCATTGTTTATACCCTTAACTTAACATTTTTAGGTCATTAACTTTAAGAATTCACTTTTAAGCCATTTAGGATGTTGTATTTTTGCATTTGCACATTTTGGATTAAAACATGTACTTTAGAGACCAAAAAGAGCAAAAAGAAGGGTTAACAAGTTGCAGCTTTCACAAGGAAGGAACTGGTTACATTTATAGGGTTTAAACAGAAGCATCAAGAAGGAAAAAGGAGGCACCCGACCATACCACCCGATAATTGCCACATAGCACCTAGTCGAGTTCATGACGAGACCTTCAAATATCGACTCGAATGAAGATTTTACGTTGGGATTCAGCTTCTGAGTACTTCTTTACAGTTATTGGAAATCGAGTTCTCTTTCCAATAGTGGTGATTTGAGGCCAATCGGATGTGCGGTTCAAGAATTATATATGTTTTAGTGAGCATGTATACATCCAGATCGAAGACCATCCGATCACCTATCCGATAATGCACCCGAAGTGGGGCTCGAGTTCCACCTCGTATAGCATGGTTGGATACCTGCTGACATGGCTAGGTCAACCTGTTTCCTTATAAATACCCCCTCTTAACCCTATTTTCGACAGACAAGAGGCGAAAGCCGTCTCCACACTTTTCTTAACATTTCTTTTCCAGTTTTTGTTCTTCTTTCAACTTGAATTCTGTTTACATTTTGCTATTACTTCTTTTTAATAAAACGTTTATCTTTTTCTCATCTTTATGATTATGCAATTTTTTATTTATTTCTGGGTTTATGTTCTTTGCCATGAGATCTGAGTAGTGAATCAAAGTTTCTAGGGATGGGATAGATGATTTTGTGTTCTTGATCGGTTAGGATGTTTTAGTTGATTGTATATGTTTAGTAGATTTCCTTCTAGATTGGTGTTCTTAATGCTTTCAACAGACCGAGTGGTTGAGATTAGATCTAGGGCGTTTTACCACCGAGAGGTGTAGATGAGATGCTTGAATCAACCAATGCTAGAGGTTTACTCATTTAGCCTAAGAGATTGGATGAGTAAGGGGTTTACTGACAATAATGAATCGGATCTTAATGCCTGCTTGGTCATGTTTCTCCAACGAGATTTGGGTAGGAAAGTGATTCAAGGTTGATTGTTTCTAGTGTGAGAGTGTTTTAACAAGGTTTTAGAGATTCATTGTCTAGGAAATATTTGCTTGAGGCATGTAGGACATCCATACTGGTCAGGAACACTTAGGAGTCGATTACCCCATCCTTAGGAGCTTTCACATCTTGATTGTTTACTGTTTTTATATCAACCCGACCACCAACCCGATCAGGTACTCGATCACCTGCATCGTGTGGTACTTCGAGTTGTTCTTTATTTTTGTTCTTTCTGTTTTCTTATTTTGTTCACCTTAGGTTGATAGACAAACCCCCCCCCCCCCCATTATCCATTATTATTTGGTTTGACTTGCTTGTTTCTGATTGCATCCTATCTGCTAGCATAACAACCATTTGGATTGATAACCCTTTGTAGTACAACTACATAGGGAATTGATACCCTGGGTGAAAACCTGTTTATCAGAGGTTTAGAAATTAGAAGCAGACATGTGTAACATTCTTAATTCTTAAGCACATCTTTAGCCACTGCACCAAGAGCTTCTGTATCAAGCTAGCGACATAGATAATCAGAAAATAATAGATCGATAGATTCATAAACATAGTAGATCTAACTAAAAATTATTATTTATAAGTCATTGAATGGGTCAAAAAAAACACAAAATTGAACATTCAAAAGCTGAAAACTCGCTATTAGTCTGATACTATCTTGCCAATCTCATTTTGAGTCCTCCACTCTAACACTTGAGCAACTGTAACACTTGCAGACATTAGTTTTAACACACGAAAACCAAAAAAGCTAATATAAGAATTAAAAGATCAAAAGCACTCTTAATTAGGTGAGAAGGGTTTCTCAACATTCCAATTACTCGCTTTAGAATCCAAGAATATTATAGTTGTAAATGTAAAAAAAAAAAAAAAAAAAAAATAGGATATCATACTTGTCATGGCAATAGATGAGAGCCCTTGCTAACGATGCAATGTACTGACCTTTGCTAATATATATATATATATATATATATATGGATAACAATTTTTCTACAACAAAGTAATTAGAGAGGTCAAAACTGTAGAAAGAAGAACCCACTGTTGCAAGTCAGCGCCGTCTCTCGTTGATGTATCTGCAATCCGGGTAAAAGAAGTTCATGTTGCAAACCGAGCCAGCATATACAGAAGAAACACAAATTGTTAGCAAATCACAGAGCAAATATGAAATGAAATAAACAAAAGTGATTGATGAGCTGTTTGGATTGAGTATGAAACCAAAAGAAATTGGCAGCTCATCGAAATCATCACTCTTCTTGTTCCTGTTTTTTTCTCTCGCCATCACTTGTCTGCTCTCGTCATGTTAGTAAGAAAAGAAGTGTAAGACAAAGTAAAATCTGAGCAGCATGAAATTGCAAGTGATAGCAACTTACGCTAATTGAACGGCATGAATTTCCGTTATACACTAAGCCGTTACTATGGAGATGGAATACTAAGCAGGCTATGAGACGGTGTGGAGGAATGGCGAACATTAATTTGAATTCTATGCATTGAAACTTTAGTAGGCGAAACGGAAAGAACGAAGGAGAAGAGGGACGGTTGAAGTCGCAGATAAGAAGACGGCCGAGTGGAGTTTCAATATGTTAATAATAATGTGGGCCTTTAAAACAATTTGGCCCAAAAAATAGAAAATGTTTAGTGGGTAAATTTTGAAAATTTGGCTTAACTAAAAAGAAGGAGTCGCTGACGTGGCAGCATGAGAAGTGAGGAAAGAGAACTTTATATATATATATATATATATATATATATATATATAGATCATTGATATTATTAATTGTAAGTTTTACAAATCGATTTCTACGATCAGAAATGGTAATTATTTAATATGTTGCCGTTTATTATAAATGGTAAGTTGTCAAAAACGGTTTTGTTTATAATCGTTGATTTTTTGCAGTTTAAATTTACCAACATAAATGATTTGGTAGGTATTGAATATGATGCCGTTTGGATTTATTTCACTTTCAGGTTTGTAAAGAAGAAAGTGTTTGGAAGCTCATGTAACATATATAAGATCCGAACAAACTAAACTCCAAACATGTAGGGTCCGCGTGTTTTGTCTCCTTTTGATTGCCTCTTTACCTTTTGAAATTTATTCTCCCTTGTCTTCTTCTTTTTTTGTCGTGGGGGCAATATATGGAATACTTGTTTTATTTTCTCCTTTTGTATCCCCGATAAATAGTATAGACTATCTTAAAGTCTTTAATTGTGTGTATAGACTTTGATTTATATAAAATGGTAATGTTTCATATAAAAAAAAAAATTAACATATAATAGCGTAATAGACACATAAAATAAAATACTATTTCTTTTGTTCACAAACATTAAGACCTAGAATGGAACTTAAGTTTCCTCTTTTCAATCTAATATATATAATCTATTATAACATTAAAATTTGACGTTTTACTTTAAGTTTAACTTTATTTAGACTATTGTCTAACATTAGTATGTTAAGTCATCAATTTATGAAAAATAAGTTTAAAATTTTGAGATCAACTAAAAGTTTAATTAAATAATATAAGATTTGAATTTGTAATCAACGATTATTAATTTTTTTTTAATAATTCATCACATATACATGGAATCACTACAAACAAATCATAATATAAAGTCGTTTAATTAACGTCATTTTCAAAACCGCAATAAAAAATTATGAGGTTGAAAGAAATTAAAAATTCATCTAATCATGAGGTCGAAAAAAATGAAAAAAAAAATCATTAATAATTATATGTATATACAAATACAGAAAGAGAAAATGACTACAACATTAAAAATTACTTTGAAATTATATTTATATACTAATACAAAAAAGGAAATGGCTTAATTGAAAGTAACAAACAACAAAGTATATATTCTTAAGTAAAGTATGATAAAATGAAACTATATATCATATATTACATGTATATGCTATTCAAATAAACTGAAACTTCTATTAAGTTAAGATATCATTGGTTAAATGAAAGAAAAAATAATGATATTGTAGAATTTATAAAATTATGTGAGGGTTAATGGGTTATATTGAGATATGTGTCTTTCTTTTAATAGATAATACATAAATCGATGTATCAAAGGTAACAATTTGAGAGTTACAAAGTGAATTAAGTGCATATTAATACATTTTTAACATGTTCTATTATATTAAATTAAATTCATTGAGAACACTACTATGATATTATTATGGAAGTTAAAAACAAATTTTATACTTTTCCAAGTCATAAAGTTAAACCCCATTTAATTTAAAAGTGAGTGTTGGTGGGTCCATAATTTTATTTAGAGTATAATATGTTACACATTGATTGTTTAAAAGGAATAGGAACATCTAATTCTCAAATAAACTTGATTTTTTGTTAAAACCAACATAAGTGAATTTAAATTTAACTATGGAAATTTAAAAAATAAATATGAATAGAATAGAAATGCAAGAAATATAAAAGAAATAATTTATTTTTATATAAATAAAATAAAAATTGAAAACAATGTTAAATATATATAATACTTTCTAAATTAAAATATAGAATCAAACCCTTACAACACATATGAGATATAATAACATTTGATATTAGTGGGAGAGGAAGAGAGAATGATTACTTATAAGATGATAATCCAAATTAGATAATGGAGATGAATCTTTAAAAATAAGAACAATGTAAAATATATATCATGTAGTTTCTAAAATTAAAATTTAGCATTAAAATTTTACAATGATATTTGATTTGGTTTTTTGTAGCCCATACAACAAAAATAAAAAATCGAAAACAAAAAAACGAAAATTGATTTAAGGTATTGTGGAAAATTGATTTAAGGTATTGATTTAAGGTATTGTGGAAAATTGATTTAAACTCTTTTAGAACAGACTTACGAATAAGGAAAGTGCAATTTTTTGGCGATTCTAGGGTTTGCAGAGTCTCCTTCACGCTAGGGTTTGTGTGACGGCCACCGCCGGTGCGCCTTCATGTCGGAGCCGGATTCAACGGGTCCCTCTCCGGAGGAAGCTTCTTCTACACAAAACAAACAACCGTCCTATGCCGCAGTGGTGAATAAGAGGCCACTGCTTCAGAAACAAGATTTTCGAGTTAGCGTGATTGATGGTGTTCCGACGATTGCAGTCCCTGATGAAGTGATCACGGACTCGGTTCCCCTTTGGGAATATTTTTTGGTGGGTAGGTTTCCTTCTGAGGCACCACATGTTGCTAAGATTCATGTGATTGTCAATAAGATTTGGCCACTTGGAGACAAATCTGTTCGAATTGATGTTTATGAAAACTCTGCAACCTCTGTCCGGTTCCGTATTCGGGACGAAACTACAAGGAAGCGAGTTCTACGTAGGGGAATGTGGAATATCGCCGGTGTGCCTATGATGCTGACAAAATGGTCACCCCTACCAGAGGATATGCAGCCAGTGATCTCATCAATGCCCCTGTGGGTGACTTTGAAGAATGTTCCCCATTCTCTTTTTTCATGGAAGGGCCTTGGTTTCTTAACTAGTCCAATAGGTAATCCTATTCGATTACATCCAGATACAGAGCTCTGCAGTAAGTTTGACGTGGCTAAAGTCTTTGTGGAAGTTGATCTCACCAAAGACTTGCCTACTAAGTTTCGGTTCAAGTTGACAAATGAGGAGGATGTAACCGTGGATTTCTCGTATCCTTGGCTACCACCGAAGTGCTCTCACTGTCAGATGTGGGGTCATGTTGCTGATGGGTGTCAAACCACTTCTCCAGTTTCCCCGAAGAAAGTTCCAGACAATACCATGATTGAAGAGGGTGAGATAGTTTCTCCAAAGAAAGCTCAAGAGGTAGAAGTTCCCCCTCCCGTGTTCCCGGCAACATTGGCTGCAGAGGAGGGTGGTACACAAATCCCACCTCTGGATGAGACTGCAGCAGGTTGGTCTGTTGTTTCACCCGGGAAGGGTTGTAAAAGCTCTGATAAAAGTCGTAGTCCTTCTGCGGGTGGTCAAGCAGCTTTGTTAGGCTCTTCTCGGTTCTCTGTGCTGGATAACGTCGAGGATGGAGGTGATTCTGAAACGGCTGTCCAACAGAAACTAGCTGCGGTTCAGCAGGTTGTGGAAGTGCCTATTACGAGTAAGCCAGCCCCTATGGTGGATGCTCCCATTCGCGCTTCCTTACCTAGACAAACGAAACAAATGCAAAGGACTATTTCGGAGTCTTCTTCTCAGCAAGCTAAGGGGTTCCCTCCTGGCGTATCGAGTAAGAAGAACTCCCGTAATCGTCATTAATGTCCGGATTTTCCTGGAACATGCGGGGTTTCAATAAAGCTAAGAAACATTCTATTGTTCGAGATTGGGTGCGCACTGAATCTTTGCAGTTCGGATGTTTACTTGAGACGCGTGTTCAGGAAAATAAGGCCTCTCGGATCATATCCTCTGTGTTCCGTGGCTGGTCTTCGATAACTAACTATGAATTTAATCCTCTTGGCAGAATTTGGGTGGTGTGGAAGGAAGATGTGAGAGTCACACCTGTTTTTAAGAGTGGTCAGCTAATCACTTGCTCTGTCCTGTTGCCTGGCCACACTACGGAGTTTTTTGTTTCCTTTGTTTATGCATATAATCTGGCTGATGCGCGGAAAGAGCTCTGGGAGGACCTCAAAAATCACTTTGATTCCCCTCTCTTTGCAAACAAGGCTTGGATGCTTGTTGGTGATTTTAATGAAATCTTAGATGGAGAAGAACATTCTAACTATGGTAATTGCCCTTCCGTAACAAGTGGTATGCGAGATTTTCAGAATGTTGTGCAACACTGTGCTTTAACAGATTTGCATACTCACGGTCCTCTGTTCACTTGGGGAAACAAGAGAGATGTTGATCAAGTTTGCAAGAAACTAGACCGTGTTATGGTCAGTTCGGCGTGGACTCACCGATTTGTTGATGCTTATGGCGTGTTTGATTCAGGAGGGTGCTCTGACCACCTTCGCTGCCGGTTCTCTGTGGGAACTCATGTTAGTAGGCCAAGAGGGCCTTTCAAGTTCACAAATGCCATTCTGTCCTGTCCGGAGTTTATGTCCACAGTACAAGAGTTTTGGGATGGTTCGGAGAGCCTCTTCCACTCAACTTCTGCTATGTTCAGGTTTGCAAAAAAGCTTAAGGAGCTTAAACCACTTATGCGGTCTTTAAGCCGGCGAAAACTTAGTAAGCTTTCTGAGCAGGTAGAGGATGCTCACAAAGCCCTCTGTGAGTGTCAACTCTCTACACTTTCAACTCCAACAATCGCCGCAGCAGAGGCTGAGGACCAAGCTTTTCAGCGATGGAATCATGTATCTGACTTGGAGGAGAGCTTCTTGAAGCAAAGATCCAAGTTGCACTGGCTACTGGTGGGTGATCAGAACAATAAATATTTCAACAATGCAGTAAAATCTCGACAGGCCCTAAATGCGATACGCGAGATAATCTGTTCTGATGGCTCTGTGGCAAAGACTCAACCGGAGATAAAAGCAGAGGCGACGCGATTTTTTCAGGAGTTTCTTACACACATGCCAGCTGATTTTGTGGGAATGAGTGTGGAACAGTTGGAGGATTTGATACCGTTCCGATGCACTGCAACAGACTCTGCAGGTTTATTACGGGTGGTTACTGAGGAGGAGATACGCCAAACTCTGTTTAAAATGCCAGCAGGAAAATCACCAGGTCCGGATGGCTATACTGTTGAATTCTTTAAGCATGCCTGGCCTATAGTGGGTAAGGATTTTGTCACTGCCGTTCAATCGTTCTTCCTTAAAGGCTTCCTCCCTAAAGGTGTCAATTCAACCATCTTGGCTCTTATACCCAAGAAGACTGATTCAACAGAGATGAAGGACTACCGTCCCATTTCCTGCTGTAACGTGCTCTATAAGGTTGTGTCGAAGATCATTGCTAACCGTCTGAAGGTTCTTTTACCCCAGTTCATTGCTCCAAACCAATCTGCTTTCATTAAAGACAGGCTTATGATGGAAAATCTGTTGCTTGCCTCGGAGTTAGTCAAAGATTACCACAAGGAATCCGTTTCTCCTCGCTGTATGATGAAAATTGATATTTCCAAGGCATTTGATTCAGTGCAATGGCCATTCTTACTCAATATTCTAAAAGCTATCAACCTTCCTGCGGACTTTCTACACTGGATTGAGCTCTGTACTACCTCGGCTTCTTTCTCAGTGCAAGTGAATGGGGAACTAGCTGGCTATTTTCAAAGCAAAAGGGGTCTGCGGCAGGGTTGTTCACTGTCTCCATATCTCTTTGTCATATGCATGAATGTACTATCTCTTATGCTTGACAAGGCTGTAACTGATCGTCATATTGGCTATCACCCTCGCTGCAAAACAATGAGACTCACACATCTCTGTTTTGCAGACGATATCTTGGTTTTTTCGGAGGGAAGCTCTCGCTCTGTCGCGGAAACACTTGCAGTTTTTGATAAGTTTGCTGTCGCCTCTGGACTTCACATTAGCCTTGAGAAATCAACTATCTTTATGGCTGGTTCCTCTCAACAACATCAGCAGGACATTCTTGAGCACTTCCCGTTTACGGTAGGCTCGCTCCCAGTCCGGTACCTGGGACTCCCTCTTCTTACGCGTTCTATGACACATGCTGATTACTTACCTCTCCTTGAACACATTCGCAAGCGTATAACTTCATGGACGGGTAGATTCCTGTCCTTTGCGGGTAGGCTCCAATTGCTCAAATCTGTACTCTCCAGTCTAACTACCTTTTGGCTCTCTGCTTTTTGCTTGCCAAAGAAGTGTCTTCAGGAAATAGATAGCCTTTTTTCGGCTTTCTTGTGGTCAGGACCAGACCTCAACTCGCGAAAAGCAAAGATTGCTTGGCTTGAAGTTTGTAAACCGAAGAAAGAGGGTGGTTTGGGGCTCTGTCGGTTACGTGATACCAATATAGTCTGCGTTTTGAAGCTTATTTGGCGTCTTCTTTCTGCTGGAAACTCACTTTGGGTTAGTTGGGTCAAGTGTAATCTGATACGAACTGGCTCTCTCTGGTCAGTTAATGGTAAGAGTGCGAGTGGTTCTTGGATGTGGCGTAAGATTTTGAAGTATCGGGATCTTGCAGCAACTTTACATAAAAAAGAGGTAAAAACAGGGCATGACACTTCATTCTGGTACGATGTTTGGTCTCCTCTTGGTAAACTCTTTGAACATCTCGGGCTCCGGGGCAGTATAGATATGGGGATTTCGAAGCAGAGTACTGTGGCAGAGGCTCTTGTACACCGTCGACGTCGGCACCGTGTCGACATTCTCAACCAAGTTGAAGATGCCCTTGACTCTGTCAGGTCCTTAGTCCAGCACCAAGGCACTGATCGTTCCCTATGGAAGCAGAAAAATGGTTCTTTTAAGAGTAAATTTTCATCATTTGATACTTGGTGCTTGATTCGACAACCAAACCCAACCTGCGACTGGTCTTCAGGTGTTTGGTTTCCTCACTCAACCCCTAAGTATTCTTTCATTGCTTGGCTTGCTCTACATGATCGACTCTCTACTGGTGACAAACTCATTAAGTGGAACGCTTCAGCAAATGGCTCTTGTGTTCTATGTCAAGGGCATGTGGAGACAAGGGACCACATTTTCTTCTCATGTGCTTTCTCCTCATCTGTTTGGTCTGCTCTGGCTGATGGACTGCTCGGTGTCAGATTCACACAGAACTGGTCAACTCTGGTCCCTCTGCTTCTGGATTTTGCAATACCTCGACTTCACCTGTTTGTTCTACGCTATGCGTTTCAGTCCGCTATTCACAGCCTTTGGCGGGAACGTAACGCTCGACGGCATGGAGAGGATCCAACAACCGCATCAAACCTTATCAGCTTCATCTCAAAGACAGTGCGCAATCGCCTACTTACACTGCTAACCACTTCCGGCTACGAGGGTGGTCTTCAGTATTGGTTCCAAACACATCCAAACTGAGTTTTATCTGTTCTTTTCTGTTTCATGTTTAAGGAATTTATCTAAGTTGTAAACAATCTTGGACCACTGTCTTTTTGGGTGAATATAATTTAACATTCATACAAAAAAAAAAAAAAAAAAAAAAAAAAAAGAAGATAATGAGAGAAGTGGAAGAGAATGAGAGAAAGTAAAAGAATACCAATATGAGAGAATGAGATGATGCTTATTTATATGATAAGAATTGATGGAAGTTACATGTAGAATTATGGAAGATACAATTATAATTTATTGTGTTTGAATAAAATTGAATGGTGGAATATCCTTAATGCATAATTTATTTTATTTTCAGTTATAATTTTATTTTAATGTGTGAGTTAAATGTATTGTGTTAATTGGGTCTTAAATACTATTTAAAACAATTAAACAATTATAAAGCAATTTAAAAAAGCATTAAATGTATTTTAATGTGTGAGTTAAATATATTGTCTTAATTGGGTCTTAAATATTTTTTAAAGCAATTAAACAATTAGAAAGCAAAAAAAAAAAATTATAAAGCATTAAATGAAAATCAACCAATAAGGAGAGACCAAAACCTTACTTTTGTGTATATGAAATATTATTTAAAACAATTAAACAATTAGAAAGCAATTTTTTAAAAAAGCATTAAATGTATTTTAATGTGTGAGTTAAATATATTGGCTTAATTGGGTCGTAAATATTGTTTAAAGCAATTAAACAATTAGAAAGCAAAAAAAAAAAATAGAAAGCATTAAACGAAAATCAACCAATAAAGAGAGACGAAAACCTTACTTTTATGTATATGAAATATTATTTAAAACAATTAAACAATTAGAAAGCAAACAAAAAAAAGCATTGAATGTATTTTAACGTGTGAGTTAAATATATTAGCTTAATTGGGTCTTAAATATTATTTAAAGTAATTAAACAATTAGAAAGCAAAAATAAAATAAAAAGCATTAAATGAAAATCAACCAATAAGGATAGACCAAAACCTTACTTTTATGTATATGATTTATACTCAAAAGTTTAAAATTATTATATTTAATCTAAATAATTTATATTGATATAAAATATCTTAAAATAAAATTTCACGCATGCGCAGGTACAAATTTTAGTATATATATATATATAGAGATATTACAATATCATGTGAGTTATCATTTACAAAGCAAAGCACCACAATGTTTTCTCGGGTGACATTAATCTTCTTTCTATTTTTCCTTGTAACCCACTCCCTTCATGTCTCAGCAAAGACATGGTGTGTGTCAGATCCATCAGCAACATATGCACAATTACAAGCTAACCTTGATTGGCTATGCGGTAGTGTATTAACATCTAGTTGTGTAATAATCAAACCTGGTGGACCTTACTATGAACCAAATACTCTTACTGACCATGCATCATATATGATGAATGATTACTATCAGTTCAACGGGCACTACAGAGACGTGTGATTTCAATCATTCTGGTCGAATCGTTGATACTAATCCAAGTCATGGTGGTTGTGTGTTTGCATAGAATACATGGTTTGGTGAATGATTTTGTATTTTCTTATGAATATAACAATTATGTGGAGTCCAACGTATTTATAAACATTTTTCTTTTTTGAAAATTTGTGAATTTTCATTGAAGAAAATGTATTGTAGTAGCTACAATAAGTTGATACAAAAGATGGGCCTTGCCAAAAAAATAAACTCAAGGGCTATCAGAGAAAACACTTCTCCTACAGAAACTTTAACCAGTCGCCGAGGAGGTTTTTGAAGAGCTTCATGTGACTCCTTGCGAGAATAGCATCCCTGATTCCTCTGTCTACATACCTGAACTGAGCAAGCAAGGAAGTGTTGGTGCTGTTGTGTAATCGTTGATTCCTTTCCCTCCAAACGGTGTATATGACTACCTGTGCCACCAGTCTCTTGAGAGTGATGGGAGAGATATCATCAGAGGAGTTTAACCAAGCAGAGAGAGCCTCCCAGGTGTGAAAAACGAAAGGGCGATAACCCAGTCTTTTAGTTGCTTGCAACCATATCTCCTCAGTGAGTGCATAGTGTAGGAATAGGTGATCACGAGTCTCAGGACCAATTCCACACAGGCAGCAAGAAGTCTCTAGTTGCATTCCCCAGCTTGCTAGTCGTGTACGAGTAGGTAGTCGGTCAAGATGAGTGAGCCAGAAATGGAATGCATGCCTGAGTGTCGCTCCTTTAAACCAGACTTGTGTTGTCCATGGTTGCGGTTCTCGAAGCTTCCTCAGACTCTCCCATGTGTGCTTTGCGCTAAAGTAGCCTTTTTCCTCCCCATCAATGTTCCAGAGAAAAATGTCAGGTTCAGGGAAAAGATCAGGTGGTTGAATGGTTGACAGATGAATGTGTAGCTGCTCCACTTGCGGAGATCGTGACGGCCTTCGTGACGGCCTTAGCAACCATCCCAACTGAGAGCAAGCTCTTGCAACTGTAGCATTCAGAGGTATACCCGTTTGCAGAGGACCCCCCCCCCCTTGGACCTATAAAGTGGATAAGTTGACCAAAAGGGGTCCACCGATCATACAAAAAACTGACTCGCTCGCCGTTACCTACAGCACAGCAGAGGAAGCAGAGAGCATACTGTCTAAGGTGGAGAAGCGCTTTCCATGTCCACGAGGTTGCCTTTTTCTCATCAAGCATCCAGAAATTCCCATCTTTGATTTTATTGTTCTTAAGCCATTGAGCCCAAGTGAATCACCCACAAACAACCTCCAGATTAACTTTAGGCATAAGACTTTGTTCCAAGTAGAGATACACCTAAAACCAAGTCACCCTTCCTTCTTCGGTAGGCATAATGTACTCCAGGCTACCTTTGCGTTTGGTTTTTTGTTTATGTCGCCTGTCCACAAGAACCTTGAGCAAAGTGACTCTATGTGCTTGATGCAACCTTTCGGGAGAATGAATGCCGATGCCCAAAAATTTACAGTACCGTATATAACTGAAGTGATTAGAGCCATTCTACCAGCGTATGACAGAGCGCGAGCTGACCAGGTTGAGAACCGCGAAGCTATTTTGTCCAGAAGGGGTCTGTAGTCAGCGATTCTTAGTTTACGGTGCATCAAAGGAAGACCAAGGTATCGAAAAGGAAATGAACCAATCCTGAAACCAAGTGAGGAGTTCGCTACAGTTTCAGCTTGGTTCACCCCTACAATATACAGCTCAATCTTGTCCTTGTTCATGGTTAGTCCAGACATGCCAGCAAAAGTGTCAAGTACTGCGGTGATGTTTTGCAGAGATTCCTTTGTGCCATCAAAGAAAAGCATTACATCGTCAGCAAAAGCAAGATGGGATACATGAGGGTTGAAGGCTGAGGGATGATGCCCGATGGAACCATTGTTGTAGCTTCTGTTCAATAACTGAGAGAAGACCTCCATGGCTATGGTGAACAGATACGGTGAAATGGAGTCACCTTGTCTAAGTCCTTTAACGCCCTTAAAATAGCCACATGTTTCACCATTAATCGCGAGGGAGAACATTGGCGTGGTGATACATTGGCTGATGAGAGTGACAAAATGCGGAGGGAAGTCCATGGCTCGCATTGTGCTGATGATGAAGTCCCAATGAACTGAGTCAAACGCTTTGCTCAGGTCAACCTTTAGCAAACCTCGAGGAGGGATGTTCTTTTGATTGTACCCTTGGAATAACTCCGTTGCAAGTAGGACATTTTCAACTAGAAGACGTCCTGGGATGAAGGCCGATTGGGTATTAGCAATGAGTTCTGGCAGAACAGCCTTAAGCCTACTTGCTAGCAGTTTGGTCACGACTTTGTAGATGGTGTTACATCAGGCGAGGGTCAAAACTTAGTCATTCTGGATGCATTTGGTGTTTTTGGAATGAGAGAGAGCAAAGTGGAGTTCCATTGTTTAAGCATTTGCCCAGAGGAGTAGAATTCCAAGACTGCAGCAATCACATCTGGTCCCACTGTACTCCAGTGAGCAGTAAAGAACTCAACACCGTAACCATCTGGTCCTGGGGCCTTGTTACGAGGTAGGGAGAAGACTGCCTGCTTGATCTCTTCAGAGGTAAATGGCGTTGATAGCATCGGAATTGCTGAAGCAGAACAGCGCTGAGGGAGCAAGGTAGCCAGATCCTCAACACTAGGCGGCGAAGAATTGGATGCTATTCCCAGAAAGTTCTGAAAATACGTTACAACAATCTGCTGAATCCCTTGCCTCGTATACAATAAAATTAGATTCGTCCAGCAGATATAGGATTTGGTTCTGAGCAATACGAGACAATATCACCCTATGGAAGAATCTTGTATTGCTGTCACCATCCCTTAACCAAAAAATTCTGGACTTTTGTCTCAGATACGTTTCTTCAGCCTTAGCCAATGCCGACCATTTCAAATGGGCTTGTTTTTCCTTCTGGTGCTCGTGATCTGATGGGGACTGGAGCAGTTGTTGTTGACAAACCAGTAAATCCTCATATGCTTCACTTGTTCTTTTTTCAAGTTCGGAGTAATTGTCCTTGGCGAAGGTTCGAATGACACTCTTTAACTCCTTGAGCTTTTTGGACAGTTTCAACATCTTTGAGCAATCAAATGACAGGGTATTCCACCACAAGTTAATCAGGGGAGCAAAGTCCGGATGTTGATTAAGGTGTGAAAGAAACTTGAAAGGCGATTTCCTCTTCTGCATACCAAAATCCAAGAAAATGCAGCATGGGCTATGATCTGAGAAACCCGGTTCACCAAAGACACCAATGGAGTTGGAGAAAAGGGACAACCAGTCATCATTCACCAGGATACGATCTAACTTCTCTGCTATTAGACCAACATCATGATTGTTGGTCCAAGTAAATGTGTTACCGCAGTAGGGGAGGTCTGTGAGATACGACTTGCTCACACAGTCTTGAAAATCCCTCAAGCCACCAGAGAAAGAAACAGAGCTTGGGTTGGAGTGCTCGTGAGGGAAGAGGATTTGATTAAAGTCTCCAATGACTGCCCAAGGCTTGCTCGACACAGTTGATAAAGAAGCAAGGAGTTGGAGCTCATCCCAAAGCAGTTTCATTTCCGCACTAGAAGTAGAGGATGCATAGACTATGGAGACCACCAACTCCACCTATACAAAAGGCAACTGGTCAAGGCAGACTATCATTTGCAGAGACTTCGACAAAACGTTGACCTTGACAGATAGGTGCCATACAACCCATATCTTACCTAGGTCAGAGAAATCATAATTGTCTGAGAAGCACCAGCCCGGGACTACACAGGAAACAAAATTTTGAGCCTTCAAGGGGCTCACCCGAGTTTCTATAATTCCGCCAAAAAGAGGTTTATAAACCTTTATCCATTTCCAAAAACTTCTACGTTTAACGGGGTCATTAAACCCTCTTACATTACGACAAAAATATCCATATAGAGGATATTGAGTTAGAGAGATAAGGGGCCTCTACCCCGAGCTCTAGAGTCTTTCTTCTTCAGCAATCGTTTAGATATGACCCGGAGAAACCTGTCAGACTCTGCTTCAGGGTTGTCATCATCACCCGAGAGACTACCATCTGTATCCAGTTCCTCGGCAATATCATTGCCACCATTTGGTGAGATGTGAGTGAACATGTTTGCAGACAGGTCAATGCAGAACTTATCCGTATCAAAATGATTCTCATAAGGTTTGGATGTGTTCCGCTTTGGCAGCTCCACTGATGTTTCTGGGGCAATCATGGTAGCTGCTGTACTTGTAGCTGTCTGTTTGGCGGGCGTTGAAGCAGGCGGGGCGCCATGTTTTGAATGATGGCTCCTTTCTTTCAACTATAGGTAGCTGACTTTGTATGGGAGCCTTTCCTACTGCCTTATCTTTCTTTGCTCGAGGGCATGAGATTGTGGTATGCTTTACCGAGCCACAAGAAGTGCATTTAGGAGGGGCTAAAATGCAGCGAGTTACAGTGTGCCCAACCTTTTTACAGTGACTACACAATGAAGGGAGCCAGGGGCTAGAGACTCGAATCCTCTTGATGATTCCTGATTCAAATCTTGCATTAACAGCATCTGGTAGTCGCTTACGCTGGTCGATAACTGTGTAAACCCTGGCGACTTTAATGTTCCGAAGCTTTTCTGTGTGAGGGTGGAGACATACAGGATGTCCGGCCAAGCCTGCAATATGGTCCAAGCCCTCCCGATTAAAGAACTCAAATGGCACGCCATGGAAATCCAACCATACCGGGACCATTGTTAGCTCAGGCTTTTTGGGGCTAACGTCCGGAGACCACTTAGCAACAAACATCGTCTGCCCGTCAATTTGCCATAGTGACTGACTCAAGATACGTGTTCGGGCATTCGGGCAAGGAACTTTAAACAGAAACGAGTGACCTTCCATTTTGGAGACAGTAATGTCCCTGCGCTGACGGCTCCAGATACCATTGACAATGGCATGAACATCACCTCTTGCCGGCGGTTCCTCATAAAACTGTCGAAGGATAAAGCTATCCCAAGCCTTTTTGTTCATCTCAATAACGGAGTTGGGGATAGTTACGCATACCTCTCCAGATTCAAGCATAAAGAGATCCTTTCCTCTCTAAGTGAGTGGAGCAGTCTTTGACCAACGCTTTCCAGGGTTGGGCTTCAATTGGAGGGTTACTAGCAGGTGCCTCCGTAGGAAGGATGATGGGGTTTTTTAGCGTAGCTGGAGCAGGTAGAAGAGTAATCTCACCCGGCTCTTTATCAGGTATGGTTTCCGATGTGCCCACCACAGCGGTTTCAGCCCTAACTTTTTGGGATCTAGGGATTGCAATTTCAGATTTGCCAGTCTTCGAGGATTGACCACGGACGATGGCCTGATTGACTTTATTATTGGTTGAGCTCACTTGTGACTCAAGCAACATCTTCACAGGGGACGAAGCGGAGACATCCCCAGCTGATTTTGAAGAGTCAGGTAGGGATTGCCTCATGGGAGAGGTAGCAGAGGTTTTGGATCTAGTGGGGATACCTCGGGGGGCTTTTTCTTAGGTCTGAACTTGCCCATGAGGAGCGGTGGCGACCGACGCCGAGATCGGCGAAGGTGGTTGGTGAATGAAGACGATCGCGTTTAGTTCAACTGGGGAACTACAGAGACGTGTGATAACCATGTCTTTGCTGAGACATGAAGAGAGTGGGTTACAAGGAAAAATAGAAAGAAGATTAATGTCAACCGAGAAAACATTGTGGTGCTTTGCTTTGTAAATGATAACTCAAAAGGCATGCATGTTAGAAACGGAGTGTAGACTTTTCTCTCTTCATATTTATAAACATTATGTAAGGTTAATAAATGAAATTTACTTTTCATTGAGTTTTAGTCATATAATAAGTGTTGCTATAAAAAATACATGGCGTGGTTTTGGGCAACCACTCAGGGTTGATGGCACCACTTTGAAGTTCGAGAGGGCGAGATTTGCTCGAGTTTGTATGGCGGTCAACCTCTCGAAACCTTTGAAGGGAACCGTGTTAATCAATGGAGAACAGTACTTTGTGGCCTATGAAGGATTGCCGAACATATGTTCGGTGTGTGGGATGTACGGCCACTTAGTGCATACGTGTCCACGACAGAGTGCTGGAAGAGTGGTTGAACAAACAATGACTGTTGTCAAGCCAGCAGTGGATAGGCTGGCAGTTCCACCTCAAATGATGGGGGATGGTTTTACGGAGGTCTGGCGGCCCGGGAGAAAGCAATCTCCGGCAGCAGCTAAGTTGGTGTTTGCCGCAGGAGCGTTGGAAGCACATTTGGAAAGAAATCAGACAGATATCACACGGAATCCAAATATGGTATTATCTAACAAATTTGGTGGATTGGAAGATTTGTCGGTATCTTCGGTTATAAGGGAAGTTTCTATGATGGGGGAGTCAAATAAAGAAAACCTATCTCCCTCTGATCATAACATGATTGTGGAGCGTGAGCGTCAAGTAAAGGAGGGGGGTCCCGAGGAACGCAGGCTGACCGTAGCAGAAAAGAATCGACGTGGTCCTATTTCAAAGAAGCCCATTATGAAGAAGACTAATGGGACTAACGGACCTAATGGGCTTAAGCAGAAAACATCCATTATCCATAAGCCTTCTCGAGGGTTGGTGTTTCGCCCATCAAAGGATGAGGAGCTCCTTTCGAAAAACGGGAAGCGTTTGCGAGTTAAATCGGAGACTTTTGGTCACCCTGGTGGAGCGTTTACGAACGTCGGGGGAGAGGGTTTGAATGGAATGGCGGTGAGCACAGAGGCTCCGGCGCTGGTGGTTGGTCACCAGAACCAGAAATCACTGGGATCTGAGATGAATGATGGATTGCAGGGGAAGCTCACCGAGGGAGCTTCAGGGTTGGGGATGCGATAATGTTACTCCATGGTAGTTGTTCTGATTTCTACACAAGTTCAGATGAATTATCTTCTATGGTTTTGCCAGGGCCGAACAAATCCAACTTCAGAAGAGCAATCAGGTATCTTTTGAAGAAATTTCCTACGGATCTGCTGGCTCTCTTCGAAACCCATGCTGCGGGTGAGAACGCGAGACGAATTTGTCGAAGATTAGGTTTTGAGAGATCCTTTCGTGTGGATGCGGTGGGGCAGAGCGAGGATTTGTGGTTGTTATGGCGGCCAGAGGTGGGAGATGTCTCCATTGTCGAGTCGTCCGACCATTACATTGTGGCGAGGGTGCAGAATGGTTCAGATGGGATGCATATTATTCTTGTTTATGCGGCGCCGATCAGTGGATCGACGGGCAGGGGTATGGGAGAAACTCTGGGGCGTTATTCAGAATTTGGAAGGACCCCTTGTTGTTGGTGGAGTTTTCAACACAATAGTCAGAGTGGATGAGAGGTCTGGCGGTAATGGTAGGTTATCACCGGATTCCCTGGCGTTTGGTGATTGGATCAACGAGTTGTCACTGATAGACATGGGTTTCTGGGGAAATAAATTCACAGTGAGACGGAGAAGATAGGAACTTCTGTGGCGAAGCGATTGGATAGAATTTTGTGTTGTGCCCAGCTAAGATTGAAGTGGAAAGATGCACGAGTTACTCACTTACCATTTTTAGCATAGGACCATGCACCGATGTACCTGCAGTTGAGTCCAGACGTTGCTCGGATCCATGTAGCCGGCCATTTCGTTTCGAGACTGCCTAGTTGAGACATCCTAGCTTCAAGGAGCTCTTAGCTGCATCTTGGAATGGGCATATAAAGACACTGGATGCTCTCAGTGTGCTGCGAGTGAAACTTAAGGAATGGAACCGTGAGGTTTTTGGGGATGTTCAAAAGCGTAAATCATCACTCATGAATAAAATAAAGGCGGTACAGGATGAGTTGGAACATTCGCAATCAGATAAATTGTTATCTGCAGAGGAGAGTCTTTTGAAAGAGTTTGAAGTGGTGCTTGAATAGGAGGAGATTTTTTGGTTTCAAATATCAAGAGAGAATTTGATTGCTCTTGGGGATCGAAACACAACATATTTCCATACATCAACGGTGATTCGTCGGTGAAGAAACCGCATCGAAATGTTGCAGAATGATGAGAATACATGGGTGACGAGTGCTCATGAACAGGAGGATATGGCAGTGGCTTATTATAAGAGGTTGTATTCAATGGATGATGTGCCTCTAGTGGTTGAATCTCTGCTTCATGAAGGGTTTGTACGCCTGTCCAGTGACAATTCTTTGGAATGGGGAGAAGACTGCTTCTTTCAAGCCAGGGTTGAGGCAAGGTGATCCTCTATCACCATATCTTTTTGTGTTGTGCTTGGAGCGCCTGTATCACATGATCGATAATGCAGTAGCTAGAAGTGAGTGGAAAGCTATCTCTTTGTCTCGTGGGGGACCCAAGTTATCTCATATCTGCTTTTGCAGATGATTTCATTTTATTTGCAGAGGCGTCAGTAACACAGATTCGGGTTATAAAACGAATATTGGAGACTTTTTGTGTTGCTTCGGGTCAAAAGTCAGTTTGGAGAAATCCAAAATCTACTTTTCTGAGAACATCTCCAGGGAGTTGTGCAACCAAATTTCAGATGAAAGTGGTATCAAGGCAACCAAGGATTTTGGGAAGTATTTAGGTATGCCAGTGTTGCAGAAGTGAATCAATAAGAATACATTTCGAGAATTTTTTCAGAGGATTTCATCACGGCTGGCTGGGTGGAAAGGTAAACTCTTGAGTATGGCAGGGAGACTTACATTGACAAAGTTAATTCTCTCTTCGATACCGGTGCATACCATGAGCACGATATTGTTGCCTAAGTTAATGTTAGATGGGCTGGATAAAGTGTCACGAGACTGTTGTGGGGCGGTACAACAGAGATGAGGAAGCAACATCTTATAACATAGGATAAAGTCTGCTTATACCGATCAAAAAGAGGTTTGGGGATTTGAAAGTCACAGGTTATGAACAAAGCCTTATTGGAAAAGTTGGGGTGGCGACTTTTGGAAGATCATACCAGTTTATGGGCCAGAACGTTGCGGAGCAAGTATAAGGTCGGAGGGGTTAATGAACCAGCTTGGATGTCAGCCAGGAAACCGGGTTCCTCAACTTGGCGAAGCATCAAGGTGAGTTTGCGAGAGGTAGTAACCAAAGGACATAAATGGGTTATGGGGAATGGTAGTGATATCCGATTTTGGGAGGATAGGTGGATGTCTGACACACCACTGTTGGAGGAGGTGACTACTGAGCTACCAAGCGAGCAGAGAGAGGTTCGGGTCCAAGACTTATGGCGGGAAGGGGCAAGATGGAGGTTGAATCATATTTTGCCATATGTTTCATCGAATACTAGACTGATGCTATCAGCAATGGTGGTGGATAATGTAACTGGTGCCAGTGACAGGTTAGCTTGGGAAGGTACTGCAGATGGGACCTTTACTGTGACATCTGCTTATGCTATGCTGATGCAGGACTCATCCCCAAGACTTCACATGGCAGATTTCTTTAAGCGTGTGTGGCGGGTAGTGGTGCCAAAGAGGGTCAGAATGTTTCTTTGGTTGGTTGCCAATCAGGTACTGATGACTAATCATGAAAGATTCCGAAGGCATATTGGGGGTTCAAGTGTCTGTCAAGTCTGAAAAGGAGGGGAGGAAACTATACTTCATGTGTTGAGAGATTGTCCAGCCATGGCTGGGGTATGGCAGCGTGTAGTGCCGGCTAGTAGGCGACTTAATTTTTTCAACACTCCATTATTGGGTTGGTTATACGGAAACCTGGGGGAGACGGAAGAGATCGGAGGTTGTGTTTGGTCGAGTCTGTTTGCCATGGGTTTATGGTGGGGATGGAAATGGAGATGTGGTAATGTGTTTGGCGTTATTGGAAAATGTCAGGATCAGGTAAAATTTGTGAAAGAACTAGCGAAGGAGGTAAACACAACGGATCGTGTCCACCAGTCAAGGGAAAACAACTTGGGTAGGGTTGAACAAATGAATGCTTCGAGAGCTTCGGATGAGGGTTGGACCAAGATTAATATGGATGGCGCATCACGCGGGAATCCAGGTTTGGCTGTGGTCGGGGGTGTGTTGAGAGATCACATGGGCTGGTGGTGTGGTGGTTTTGCTCTGAACATCGGTATATGTTCGGCGCCTCTAGCGGAATTATGGGGGATTTATTATGGTCTTTACTTGGCTTGGGAGAAGAACTTTCGGCAGTTAGAGATTGAGGTGGACTCTAAGCTGGTGGTGGGATTTTTAACCAAAGGGATTGGTGAGAAGCATCCCTTATTTTTCCTGGTACGCTTGTACGCTTGTGCCATGGCTTCCTTTCTAGAGACTGGGTGGTCTGGATTTCACATGTGTATAGAGAAGCAAACCGTCTTGCTGATGGGATAGTTTTCTATGTTTTTACTTTACCGTTGGGTTTCTATTTGTTAGAGTCGAGTCCGAATATTGTGGATTGTATTGTTTTTGAGGATGCTCGAGGGACTGCGTTCCCAAGACACCTTCGTTAGTTTTTTTTTCTAGTCTTTGAATAAAACACAAGGAAACTTGTCTCCTTGTTCCTCACCAAAAATAAAAATTGTACCGTTATGATATAAACTTCTCTTATCACTTTGGATCTTTTGGTGTGTTTAATTAGGCTTTTAATTCGTTTCCCAGAGAAAGTTACTGTATAAAAATATCAGTAAGAAAATTAAACTTTATTTAACCATATATGCCAAGTACATTAACACAGACGGGTTAAATTGTTTCATAAAACGTTTGATATTATGTTATTTATTTCCTTTCATTTTTATTTATATATAAAATCTCTAGATCAGTTTTTCAACAAGTGGGATAAGCAACACCACACGCAGCGAGGACTTTGCGAGAGTTGGGAGAGCTTATGTACTGCGCAAAGGCAGGGTTCTTAGCGAAACCACACAGGCAAGACTGTTGCTCTGTAAGCTTTGCACAACATGCACCTGAGGGTTGTCCTCCTCCCGTAATCGCTGCAAGGCAAGGCTGAAGCTGCCTTGCGTCACATGTCACTCCCACGTTTCCTGTGTCTCCAGTGTCGGCGGCTTTGATGGCAGCCGGGAATGATAACGAAAGTGTGACGAAAACGACGAGTATCAATGTCACGATCTTCATGTTTAACTGTTTTGTGTTTTGTAATTTTTTTTCTTAGGAATATTATGTTGTCTTGTTTTGGTATTTATTTGGTATGGGTTTCGTATTGCATTGCATAACGCGAAATGCATGAATCTTGCATCGTTAAATAACGTGAACGTAACTAGCCGTCATGCAAAAAGAACCTAGAAACTAAAGGTCGAAAACAAGTAAGTAAACACGTTTATAAAAATAGGGGACAGGGGATATTATTTAGATAGAAAATACCTCATATAAAAAGATTATAAAATAACTGATTTGACTATTTATATCATCGAAATACAATAATTTTTTTTATTTATCTCACGAGAAAATTTTACATTTAAATGTGATTGTGTTGAAGGCTTGAATTGAAGCAATGTAATATACAATAGGTGACCGGCTGACCGCTGGAACTGATTTTAGTCCCTGGGAATGTAAAGAGAAACATTAATTAGAAAAACTCTCATTATGACTGACATTGATCACAAATCTTTCGAACTTCTAGTATAAACGCGCGCAAACAACGTCAACAAAGATACTAAGAGATTTAAAATTTTCAAAAACCGTTGTTAATGCTGATATGGTTTAATCGCTGTATATGGGTATCATATATAAGACCATCATGAATTACCTTGTTGGATAATGAAGGTCTCGTATCGTACGTATTGCATGGTATTGCGTAGAATATTAGAGCTTCTCCAACAGTGAGGATGTTATTTTGAGGTTTTTAATTTTTTTAAGGATATATTTTGTGCTTTTTGGAAATAAGAACTTGTGAAAGACTAATTCAAATTTTGCTACTCCAATGGTGAAGCTCTTATTGGATTCTTAATTTTGAAAAAAAAAATATTATTTATGAAATAAAATTATTTTAAGTAAAACATAATTCCACTCTTTAGTGAGAATCTGACACAAGAAAGAGTGCAGCTTAATACTTTGTTGTTATGTATCCGAATTTGGAGGAGCTGTATTTCCTATGTACTCCTGTTAGTTTATCCGTTGCAGCTTTCTGATGCAGCCTAACCATTCTTCTACAACATTCTCTGCAACAACAAACACAAATCGACCCAAAGATCAGTTTATGTATGTGATTTCTTTATGAAGATCAATCTTTTAGGATTTCCTTTTGTGCAAATGGATAATAATGACTTACAGGAGCTGATGTTCTGAGTAGTGACTGTGGAATTCACAAGTGTTTTTTCATTCACTGAAGCCATGGATTGTACATTGAGCTGTGTACACTGCAGTGGCGGCTAGCAAGGATGGTGAATACTGAAGCATTTCGTAGTCCACAAGGGCAAGCTCGATCAAGAACGACGCCAAGATCTCAAGCTGTTTCAAGTAAAGAAGATAGTTGCAATTCATAATGTTTGATGAGTATCTATTAAATTACGAACAAGTCACTGATAGATTAACTGATTCACCTTCTTTGTCTCTTCTTGAGGTCTGCACATATTCAAAAACAATCTCAGATCTTCTCTCTTTACTCAGCCAAAAACAAAATCAGGTCTGCACATAAGTTAATGTAGTGAGATAAACCTCTTCTCTTGTTAACAACGCAAGGATAAGCTTTTGAACCAACGAGATTCTGGTTAATCACACTCAAAGCTCCTCTCCTGTTCTGTCTCTTCATCTCTATTCTGACTTTTCTGCTTCTCGTATCATCATCATCTGACAAAAAAAACCAGAAGAAAAAAATCAGACTTTTTCATGTTTTTGAAACCGTAGAATTCTGTGATTCTCTATCAAACTCGTTTTTACAAACTACCTTCAAGATGAACTCTATAATATGTTTGGCAACGAGATTACGATTAGTCTTTAACCATTCTTTTTTCTCGATTTGGATAGTGTTCCCTGGAGAAACACTAACCTGGCAAACCAGTAAACTTAATCGCCATGATGATCAGATTAATTCCAATCTCCTACTCTCAAACAATAGACAAGACCGATGGAATCAAACAATATATGCCTAAACTCATCTTCAATCATGGATAATTTCATTAATCCTAAGTTTAATCATCATGCCTATCATATAAATAAATTAGGATATGAAGAACCCTAATTTTCAAAATCAAATACCCAAATCTCTAAACAACTAATTCATACAAACAAAAATAGAAACGTACCATGACAAAGACAATTGTATAAGCCTCGATTTGGTGAAGGAGACTCATCGTTTTCCATGAATCGACTTGCCGATTCGCTGACCACAGTCGACAGTGAAACTCGGCGACGGTGGAGATGATGTTAAAATGTCCGATCACCTCAGATAACCATACATCTTCTCCGATTATCGTTCTGATGGTCGATCTCACAGAAATATTATCGGAACATAGAGAGAAAGAAGAAGAAAAATGAGTCGATATAATTTTTTTTTTAAGTATTAAAACATCATCGAACAAGAAGCTGACACGTATCAATAAGAGCTGCCTCTTTTTAATCCGAAATTAGAACTGCCTCTTATTCTTTTCTGTGTTTTTGATTTATTTTTTGCCCAATTTTAATATAAGAGACTTGATAAGAGGCCCAGTTGGAGAAGCTCTTAGCAGTGCCGGCCCGTCCATAAGACAGCCAAAGCATGTGCTTTAGGCCATATGTTATATTCTAATTTTTTGGATTGGTTTTTAAAGAGTTTTTTTTAGCATGATGGTTATGTGGCCTCCAAATACATCTAAGTTTGTGGGTTCAAACAGTCAAATAGGCATTATTCTTAATTTTTCTTTTGTTTTTAACTTTCTATATATTTTATTATTTATAAATTTTAGAAAACACTACATATAAAAGTTGCTTTAGGCCTCTATTTTTCTAGAACCGGCTCTGGCTTTTAGTGTCTTGAGTACTCATTAAACCATTGAGCACTGTGAAAGTAACCTGAGGCTGAAATTCGATAATCGATCACTAATACATTTTTTTTTATCACTACATTTACACATGGGCTTGTAAAAATAATGCTTACAAAATAATAAAAGACTTATAATAAACTGTTTTTCTTCTATCTTGTCGCTGTCGCAGCGATTGGTAAAAGAACAGGGCTTAAATTATTTTTCTAACATTAATATAAGTGTGTAAACTATTACTAAATGTGTAAACAACACAACTAAAGTTGGGCTCATTTGCGGGAATATTGATTGATGAACCAACAATTGAACCAGATCGTTACAATTTTTTTTTTAGTTTACGCAAAAATGAAAAGAAAGAAGAAAGAAAAAAAGATCAACACATAAACATGTGCCTAGCAGCCTAGGTATGTATTCCTCTTTCGATCCACACAAATTACACAATGTATTAATTTCTTCTTTTGTAGTAATATTTTTTCTCTCTAACATATGTATTGCTCTCTAGCATTTGTATCGAAGAATCTATGTATACATTTTTTAAGTACATTTTGGGTTTTACTCTTTTATTTATACTTATTTAAAAACTTATTTACAAAGTTAATCCGTAAAACATTTCCAAAAATACCATTATTCAGATTTTGTTTCCTAAATATTTTACATACTATTCCAACTAAAAAGAATACAACATAATCAATATGGAAACAGAAACTATGAGGGGGTATTGAACTGATATTTTAAAAGATTCTAGAGTATTCTTAAAATCACTTGTTATTCAATTGATGATTTTCAAGAATCTTTTAAAATCCAATGTTATTCAATTTGGATTTATATAAATCATTTAGAATAGTCTAAAATTTCTTGTTATTCAATCAGTTATTTATAAAACTTACTTGAAATATACTGTTATTCAAAATATCACAACTTTTTTTAAAGTGAGATTTTGAATAATTCTACTAGACTTATTTTTTGTTTTCTAGTTAAAAAATACCATCTCAAAATCATACATTTTGAGGTAAAATTTTAAAGGATTTCATATTAAAAAAAAAATCTACGTCATCTCAGATCCCAAGACCAAAGAAGGTCACAAAGCAAACCAGAGTCTGGAATATCAGTTGGACGCTCTATGTTCTTAATCTGTTCCACATTGGTCAAATCGGGAGACAGTCCACCGTGCATACAAAGTATCTTTTCGTCTATGACAGCTGCCACAGGGAGACAGTTAAAAGTGTCTGTAAATACTTTCCAGAGCTTCACGTTGAATCTTCGTTTACACTCGTCATAGAATCCGTAGATTCTGTTAATAGAAGCACACTCATGGTTTCCTCTTAGAAGAAAAAAGTTTTCAGGGTATTTGATCTTGTAGGCAAGCAGAAGAAAAATAGTCTCCAGACTCTGCTTCCCACGGTCAATGTAATCTCCTAAGAATAAGTAGTTTGCTGCAGGAGGGAAACCTCCATACCCGAAAAGCCTCAATAAATCTGAGTATTGACCGTGAATATCACCTGAAACAATACAAAAAAAAAAACAAAAGCTACAGATCAACCTAAGCATTCACTGGAACCATAACAAAAGATATCTCAGTTGAAAAAGAAAAAAAACGAAGATAGCAGCACACGGGTTTGCTTATGTTAAAATGAACTTGCTTTCTCATATAATCAACGATGTTTGAAGAAAAGCACAGAAACCAATGCATTTTGGCCAGCAAAGATCACGATGAACTTGCCTCCTCTGCATCATGACCGTACATACTAATGAATAACCAGCTCAAGCAGGTTCCAAGACTCCAAGAACAGGGTAAAGCCAAACAAAAACACATCCATCATCAAGTGACATCAATTGGTATAAAGCTAGATTGCTCCTTAAGCTTCAATAACTAATTTATCCCCCACTTAACAACATTATTCAACCTCATGACGTCCAATTTAATGAGCTTATTAATCTCGTCTACTTTTCTTTCTTACAAAATTAGCCGCTGCATTCAGACCATTCTAAACATCTCCTCTATGTCTCATTCTACGTTCTACATTCCCACATAACTTCAATTCTATCTGTTTCTATTCCCACAAAAACTAAACTCACAATCATGAAATATCTCAGATCCCAAGATTCATAAAGTGGTTATGCATCCATAATCCTTAATCTATAACTTTTCTATCTGATTATGAACTTAAGTTACCTTCTACGATTAGTGCCCCTTCTGCTATTGCTAGAATTAACAGACTTATTATTTGCAATACAAGAACGAGGCTCGGAAGAAACTGCCACTGCCGACACAACATTTTCACCCTCAATCTCGCCTGCAACATTGGACGAAAGATAGACTCCCTAAGAACAAAAAAAAATCAGAAATTTACACAATCTAGCTTAAAACGAACCTCTAGAAGTAAAATTAACTAAAGAACAACCTCTGCAACAATTTGAACAATATTGGAAGACAAAATAACAAGTGTCTCCACAATCTTCCCACTTGAAATAATCGTGAAGCAGGGTTTGTGACAATCTGTTAAAATCACCCAAAGTTTAAATCAAATCTCATAGAATCCATTTCATTTCCTTTTTAAAAAATATAAAAACTCTAAAACACAACCAATTCTCCTAAAAACTCACATAAATCTTCCAAAGTCGTAAAATATTAAAATCCTACCAAATCCTTTAAAATATAAGTTGAATACCCCCTCTA
The DNA here is from genome assembly GCA_023657505.1 of Camelina hispida. Classification (NCBI taxonomy): domain Eukaryota; kingdom Viridiplantae; phylum Streptophyta; class Magnoliopsida; order Brassicales; family Brassicaceae; genus Camelina; species Camelina hispida. The sequence goes on along the minus strand of CP094634.1, from coordinate 32,600,112 downwards.
TGGTATTTTAACCACACCTTCTATTATGTATTGAAGATTCTATTTATGGATCTTTTGCAAACAAAAAAAAACAACAATTTGATTCCTATTTTGTTTTCCAAAATCTCTGAGCTTTGATTCTTAACGTAAGAACTTCAATTCATATTTATTAAAATATTATAATTAATATATATAAATTTAACAAAATTTTAAAATATTACGAATATGTAAAATTAAATTTTTAAAAAAATACTATATAATATTATTATATAGTAGATGAGTTAGAAAGAGGACATGTTGGAATTAATAAAATATCATTAAATTTGTGCTAACACGGGTTAAGTCCTCATTTTATTATTTGTCAATACTATTAATATTAGAATATTTCACATATAAAAATTAAGTTGATTTAACTAAGATTGTGTAAAATACTTAAATTATTAGGAAAATGTGACTTAATCATAGCGTATAAATCACTATGTATTTAGATCCCTTATTTTTTGTTATATTTAAAAATCAAAATAGAATCTCAAACACTAAACAAAACTAACTAAATATAACAAACAAATGGTCATGAAGTATATAGCGGGTTTAAAAATTAATATAAACATTAATCCGCACAAACGGTCGAAAAATTTAGTTATTCTTCTATTTGGAAAACATCCAATATTTAACAAACAAATATAATATAAAATACAAAAAAAAAAAAAAAATATATGCACGCGGTGTACCGCTGGTTAAAATCTAGTATGAACCAAAACGGAATCAAAATCAACTTTAATTATGACCACATCGATATTTAATTAAAAAAATATCTCCATTTACGAAAGAAAAATTCTTCAAAACATCATACTTTTTTTTTGGCCAAAAATATTATATGTTTCACAAAAGCCACCTAAAGTTTTGGTCTCCCAAAAATACTACAAATACAATATTTAATTATCGAAGATTTAAAATTTATTTTTTCAAAACTTAGATTAACTATTTTAAGTTTGCGGTATAGTTTTTAGGGTAGGAACGTCGTGTTTATGGATTAGGGTTTAATTTTAATTGTGGTACTTTTGAAGAACTAAAACTATTGATGGTATCGTTAGAACATGTGATATTTTTGGCAACAAAACTTGAAAGTATAGTAATTTTGAAAATTACAATGAAAATTTTTTACATTTGTATTCATCTCAATTTTAAATATTTAGATCTATTAAGTTTCTATATATATATATATATATAATGAAACATTAGGCTGCCGCCCACACAATATATATATATATATATATATATATATATATATATATATATATATATATATATATATATATAACAAAATTTGTAACCTTCTTTTTAAAAAATTTGTTACAACTTTCACCATTTTGTTTTGGTGATTTTACGATCATCAATTTATCAGTTTATGTCCAAAAAAAAAAAAAAAAAAAAAAAAAACTAAATGTATTCTGAAGAAAATTTTGAGAAGTGAGAACAAATGTGTTGTGAACAGTGGACACATCAAATAAATTGAAAAAAAAAAGAAATTTATTTGATTTTTATTCACATAGGGGCGCATGACATATATTTGTGCAACTTGTGGTATCCTTGGCCTCAGACTAAATACAGAAGAAACAAAATTTCATAAATTCTCTCTAATCTTTCCAGAGAAAACCAAAAAAAAAAAAAATGATAAGGAAAAAACAAGCTCGATGTGAGCCAATCATCATCTTCATCTCCTTCTCTTCTGTGTATTCTCTGCAACACACAACATCATCAACCTTTCTCTTCGTCCAACATCTTACCCACCAGTAAGTTCTCCTTTACTAAACTTATGGGTTCACTCTGTTTGTGTTTGTAAATTTTAGTTTCCGAATAAAAAAGATTGAATTGTTTCTATGTTTCAGTAGAATCCTAGGAGGAACAAATCAATGGCTGACAAGAATTTAGGTGGAACTGTATCAGTGAAAGCCGCCATTAATAAGTACGGACAAAGAGCTACTCGAAACGTCTCTCCTCAGCTTGATTTACCCGTCATTAAGGTGAATCCCAAAGATCAAACCTTTTGAGATATGTCTGTCATATTTGTGCAAATAATGCGTTTAGTTTGTTAAAGTTTTGATTTTTAAAAGCAAATTGATGCATTTAGTTTGCTAAAGTTTTGATTTTTAAAAGCAAATTGATGCGTTTAGTTTGTTAAAGTTTTGATTTTTTAGAGCAATTGATGCATTTGGTTTGCTAAGTTTTGATTTTTAAAAGCAAATGATGCAAGTTTTAGTATTACAAGTTGGTTATGACTTATGAAGATTCGTGGTTCTTGTTTATGAATTTTTGATTTGGTGAACAGACCTCTTCAGTTGCGGAGGATTTGCATAAGTCAGGGAGAGAACTTGGAACGTATAGAGAGCGTAGAAGAGTTTCTGAGTTTGCAAAGGCGAAAGCAGAAGGGGAACTGTTCAAGGCGAAGGAGATAGTAAAGGAGCTTACTTCACGGATAGAGGAGTCGAATCGAAGGTTAAAGTCTCGATTTTTCGATACTGAAGCTGTGATGAAGGAGTCAAGGATACATGGGAATGATGGGATTATGAGAGAATTAGAGGGTGTGAAGCAAGAACTGAGTAAGTTGAAGCTTGATATAGCGTATGTTTCGAGAGAGAAAGCTGTGGCAGAGAAAGAAGTAATGGAGTTAGGTATCAAATTGGAGGAGAATTTGAAGTTGTTAGAGAGTCTTAAGTTAGAGGTCGATGTTGCTAACGAAGAGCATGTTTTGGTTGAGTTGGCGAAGATCGAGGCTTTGAAGGAATGTAAAGAGGTTGAGGAGCAGAAAGATAGAGAACAAAAGGAAGTGTTCGAGTCATTAGATAAACGGAAGAAGAGAATAAGGGACATGATGAGAGAGGTTGAGAGATCGAAGAACATTGAGAATGAGTTATCAGAGACTTTATCAGATATTGAGATGTTAGAGATGCAGTTGAAGCTCGTCAAGGAGATGGAGAGGAAGGTTCAGAGGAGTGATAGTATGTCGAGATCGAAAAACCGTGGTTTTGAAAGAGGGAAAGATGTTTTGTCAGTTCTGAAAGAGATTACAGAAGCAACAGAAGCAAAGAAGGAGGAGCTCGCTTCGATTAACGCTGAGCTCTTTTGTTTGGTCAATACAATGGATACCTTGAGGCAAGAACTTGATCAAGTCAAAAAAGAAACAACTCGGTTTGAGAAGATGACACAAAAGGATGATGTAATGATTGAGAGACTCAATTCGAAGCTGCTTATTGCGAAAGATCAGTTAGAAGGAGTATCTGCAGCTGAAGAAAGAATCAGCTCTCTTGCTGACAATTTAACTACTTCATTTGAGAAGCTAAAGAACGATAGAGAAGCTGCAAAGATAGAGGAGCTTGAGCTTAAAGAAGAAGCAACGGTCATCAAGAGTGAAGTACATAAAACCGAAATGGGAATTGGTGGGAAGGAGAAAGAGTTGCTTTCAAAGTTAGATGAGCTTGAGAAAGCGAAGCACGCAGAGGCTTTAGCTCTCCAGAAGCTTGAGTCTATGGCAGAGAAAACAATGGAAACTCGGGAAATGGAATCTCAGAGAAGTTCAACCATCACAATCTCAAGATTCGAGTACGAGTATTTGAGTGGACAAGCTTGTCACGCGAAAGAAACTGCAGAGAAGAAAGTGGAAGCTGCAATGGCATGGGTTGAAGCACTCAAGGCTAGCACTAACGCAATTTTGTTAAAGACGGAATCTTTAAAGAGAGTGAGTGGGAAAACAATGGTGGAAGAAGAAAGGGCATCGTTCAGGATGCAGAGGTCGCTATCGATAAAGAGACTGGTCCAAGATGAGATTCAGAAGTTCAAGCAGAACTCAGAAGACTATGGCGTGATCAGGTCTCCTAAACCTATAAGAAAATCGATTCAAAGTTACAAAGAGAACTCAGGAGACAAAGGCTTGATCAACTCTCCTAGACCAGTAAGAAAATCGGTAAGGCTTAGCGGGAAGTTCACACCGGTTCAGGGAGGGAAGTCGAGAAGATACTCATCAGGGAACAGAGGGACTCCAACGTTCTTTGTAATCAAGAAGAAGAAGAAAGTTCCAAACTTGGTTAAATTTTTTAGCAGGAAAAGACGCAAGTCCTCTTTAGAACAATGAGAAGTTTAGTTATCTTGTTGCTGTAACTGAGTTTTGTTTTGCTTGCATTGTAAGTTTCACATTGTTTGTAATTGTAATGTATAGCTTGTAACCGGTTTATTGTTTTGAATTTTATTGTATTTATGTATACTTAAATTGTTGTATATGAATGTAAATATTGTCATATGTTTTAGTAATTTGAATGGTTTAAACTACAACCTCAGCCGTTGGATAATATGTTTTTGGGCGTAAAGCATCTCTCTCAAAGGGGCAAATTTCAGTTTCCATTAAGAAGGACCAAACATTCTCGCCACTAGCCGACTACAAATTTGGTATAATCTTTCGTTTAACAGAAAAAAAAAAAAAAAAAAAAAAAAAAAACAAACAAACACAAACACAAATCAAAGTAAATAAAACTAAAACCTTATTTAAATAGAATGAATCATTTTAGTTTGTAATATTGAATCTTCTTTTCGAAATTTTGAAACTAAATTTATGTTATAGTAAGACCAAATTATGTAGTACTCAAAAGTCTAAAATCTTTGGCCATGACTCATGAAATTCACGACTTCAAGTAGTATTTGGTTTTTTTCATGTTTTTTCCGACACATGTTGTTAACTCTTATTCCCCCAAACTAGTTAAGATTTGTCTCTTCTTAATTAAGACTCCAAAAGAGAAACAAACAATCCAGAAGTAAACTAGAGAACAAATCAAGTCGAACCGAAACTTAAATTGACCGGTAAAATAACTTATCCTAGTGGAAGATTTGACTTTGAGGATCAAGAAGTAAAATTGTCAATACATTTCCCCACCACTAAACAACTAGAAACTACCAAAGCTGTTCCTCATTACAATACGTGCCCCCTACTGTTCCAATGATCGCCTCAATCATCGCTAAATCCATTGACATATAAAATGAAAAATATATATACACATACAAAATTTCAAACATTTATTAATTACAATTTGTTTGATGCATAGAATTTAGATGCAACTTTCTACCCAAAAAAAAAGACAAATATCTTCAAAAATTTAGAATTGAAAAGAAGTTACAACTGTTGACTTAAAAAACTAGGCCAGTCCAAGCTATTGCAACACTATTGATTAAAACATGCTACTTCTTGAGAGAGATATTTAATAGCCAAGCTTTATATACTCAATTCAGAATTGATTTCTCTTCTGAAATGGCTCAATCGTTTCTCATTCTCTGTTTCATTCTAACCCATTTCATTGCCATATCTACTTCTCTAAACGATCAAGGTCTTGCTCTTCTTTCCTTTAAACAATCCTTACAAAACCAGAATAACTCTGTTTTTACCAATTGGAACTCTTCAGATTCAAACCCTTGTTCTTGGCAAGGTATTACATGTAATGATGATTTGAGAGTTGTCTCGATTCGTCTTCCTAATAAACGTCTTTCGGGTTCTCTTCATCCTTCCATTGGTAGCCTCTTGTCGCTTCGTCACATTAACCTTAGAGACAATGAGTTTCAAGGGAAGTTACCTGTTAAACTCTTTGCACCTAAAGGGCTTCAAAGCTTGGTGCTTTCTAGGAATTCGTTGTCCGGTTTGGTTCCTGAACATGTTGGGATCTTGAAGAGTCTCATGACTTTGGATCTTTCGGAGAACTCTTTCAATGGTTCCATTCCTCTGTCGTTAATTCGATGCAAGAGGCTAAAAACGCTAGTTCTTAGCAAGAACAGTTTCACTGGAGATCTTCCAACCGGGTTCGGTGCTAACTTGGTTCATCTTCGGACACTGAATCTTTCTTTCAATCGTTTGACTGGAACGATCCCCAAAGATCTTGGAAGTCTGAGGAATCTAAAAGGTACTCTTGATCTTTCTCATAACTTCTTCTCAGGTATGATTCCAACAAGCCTTGGAGATCTCCCGGAGCTTTTATATGTCGATCTTTCTTACAATAATCTCAGCGGTCCGATACCAAAATCCAACGTTCTTTTGAATGCCGGTCCAAATGCATTCCAAGGGAACCCTTTCCTATGTGGATTACCCTTAAAGGTTTCTTGCGCCACAAGAAACACAGGGATAGTTCCTTCTCAGCTATATACAAGAAGAGCCAACCATCATCCTAGACTCTGCATGATCCTTACAGCCATTGCAGGCACAGTGGCCGGAATCGTTTTCATTGCTTCATTATTCATCTACCATCTTCGAAAAGCATCAGCTCGTGCAACCAAAGATGATTCCGAAGAGAAACTGAAGAAGACAAAGCCGGAGTTTTTTTGTTTCAAGACTGAGAATTCAGAATCTGAAGCGCTCGATGAGAAGAAAACTCATCAACAGGTTTTTATACCAATGGACCCGGAGATCGAATTTGACCTTGATCAGCTACTGAAAGCCTCAGCTTTTCTTCTAGGAAAGAGCAGGATCGGGCTAGTTTACAAGGTTGTTCTTGAAAACGGGTTAATGTTAGCTGTTAGACGATTGGAAGATATAGGTTGGCTAAGGCTCAAAGAGTTTCTAGCTGATGTCGAAGCAATGGCGAAACTCAAGCATCCTAATGTCTTGAATCTCAAGGCTTGTTGCTGGTCTCCAGAAGAGAAGCTCTTGATCTATGATTACATACCAAATGGTGATCTTGGTTCTGCGATTCAAGGTACATTTAGTGTCGAAATCGCGTAATCCATGACCATACTTTAGATTCAATTCTGATAATTACAGCTTTATAACAGGTAGAGCTGGTAGCGTGTCCTGGAAGCAACTAACTTGGCCGGTCCGGTTAAGAATATTGAGAAGAATCGCCAAAGGATTGACTTACATTCACGAGTTCAGTCCCAAAAGATACGTCCATGGACACATAACTTCAAGCAACATACTTCTTGGACCAAATCTTGAACCGAAAATTTCAGGTTTCGGTCTAGGGCATATCGTCAACCCATCTTCAGAGGTCAGATCAGACCAAATCTCTCCAACGGAGACAAGCTCACCAATCGTGTCTAGAGAATCATATTACCAAGCTCCTGAAGCAGCTTCAAAGATGACTAAACCGTCTCAGAAATGGGACGTGTATTCATTCGGTTTAGTTATACTCGAATTGGTAACCGGAAAATCTCCGGTTAATTCAGAGATGGATTTGGTTATGTGGGTTGAATCGGCTAGTGAGAGGAATAAACCGGTTTGGTATGTTCTTGATCCGGTTTTGGCTCGGGATAGAGATTTGGAAGATAGTATGGTTCAGGTGATCAAGATCGGTTTAGCTTGTGTACACAAGAACCCAGACAAAAGACCACTCATGAGAAATATCTACGACAGCTTCGAAAAGTTGGGTTCTTCAGTTTAAATAATATATTTTTTTATGTTTTACGCTATAATTTTGATATTACAGAGAGCTATAAGAAAATGAATAATTTGTCAAATTTTATGTAATAATCGTAAGTATTTTTGTTTATCATTCATAATTGTGATATTTATGTCATAAAAAATGTTAAATTCAAGCAAGTGTTGAACTAATAAAATAAAATAAAACAAAGACAAGAGTACTTTTGATTAAAAATAGACAATTAACAAAAATGTTAATACAAAATTAACATCAAAGTTTGTAATAGACCCGAACCCGACCCGGGATTATGAACTGGAGCTTGTACTCATAGGTCAAGCCTATCTTTAATGTCATCGAAACTATACCCGCCGCCAACACCAAAACCGTACCCAAACCCGAACCCGACACCGCAACCTAAACCGAATCCAAGAACCACATTAGAATGGTTAAGACCTTCATTGGCGCCAATCCCGAGCCCACCGGTGAGACCAAAGCCGATTCCAGCGCCGCAGCCAATACCGGCGCCGATTCCTGGACCTGTGGTTGTGTTCTTGATGCTCTCGATTTGTCCACGGAGGAATCTGGTAACCGGAAACTCGGATTTCCCGGTTTTGACTTCTGGTTTACGGCTCCAGAGTTTATTTGATGTCATTGGTTTTTGTTGTGATTGGACAGATGACAATCACTGAATTTTGTGGATTTATGGAGTGATGAGAAAATCAGATAAGATTTGAGAAAGAAAACAAAAAAATTGACAAAGTGTATGCACATGCGTTTCCGTATTTATTGGGCTTATTTACATATGTATTGGGCTGAAACCCATTTAAGTTTTTTTTTTGTTCTTTTTGTCGTCACACCCATTTAAGTATTTACAATCTCAATTCTGGTGTATTTTAAGAAAATGGATTGTTCAATTCATTAAATAAATAAAGAATGTATAGAGTTCATGAAGTCACGATCAAGCTGGAGCTGGATTATGGAGCCATGGAGGCATGGCGGATCTAGGAAAATTGTTGAATGAGTTCAAAGTGGATTCAAACTCATAATTGATTGGGTTCAAACTGATCTATATTGAAAAAATTGGTGTAAATTAGGAGAATTTTAAAATTTTATTGGTGTCAATTGCACCCATAATTGTCAATGTGCCTCCGCCACTGATTTTGGTAGCTACATTTAGGGGTGCTAAAATGAGTTCAGAACTTCAGATTCAGTAACTTAATGTAACCATATCCATATTAATTATGATTATAAATTTACATTTGGATTAGCTTTATTCCAAAGTAAAATGTCTAAAAAAGGTTAAAACTGTAAATTCGAAAGGGTTGTTGGGTTAGAAGGAAGGAAACATTTTCTAGTTAGTTAGCTACAACGAAAGATTTTGATTGAAGTATATACACATCGGACGAGGGACCATAGTTAGTTAGTTTAAGTTGTGCTCTTGAAGCAAACTCACACATATATTTCCTTACCTTACTACGGTCGTTAACAACGTGAAACTAAACAAACAATATACAAACTAAAAAAAATTCTAAATTTGATCATCAATTTAATTAACCATTCTAATTCATGATTGGCCCAACCAAACTTAATAAATGGATTTTTTTTTTTCTTCAAACACATCAATACGTACTTCCTTATTCTCCAAATTACAAGCAAAACTTCCCCTCCTAACAAACATTTTGTTTCCATCCAAATTATTTTATAGTTGCTCACTGAATATACTAATAATGTTTTTAACTAGTTTCCTGATAGTTTGAACGTAAATCGGAACTTCGTCTATCGATATTTTGTCCTTCGATTTACTATAAAATTCCAAGCCGAAACTCATATATTATCATGTACATCCGTGAACTTAAAATAGTATCCTTTCAAGCAAATTGAATAAGAGAAAGAGCTCTAAACTTCCTTTAAAATCGATAATCATCCATGTTATTAACTAAATATGATCGAAGAATGGATTAACAATCATTTATGGTGAATATTTGTCACAATCTTACGTTAAAAAGAAAATGATACACCAAAATAAATAAATATAATTACTATTTTTCTCACTAGTCTAGATGTATAAAGTGTAAACTAAAACACTAGTCTTTTTTGGTAAAGAACTAAAACACTAGTTTTGTTGTTGAAGTTATCTAAAAAAAAAAACAAAAACAAATATATATTATTCTGTTAGACATCTCTAACGGTTCTGAAGTTGGCGCGAAAAAAGTGAAGTGGGTAGAGGTAGAAATACTCCTCTGTACTTTTCTTAACCATGAGGAAGCAATTCACCAACCAATTAAACACAATCACATCCTTAGATCATCTCATCGTACGCTCTAATATATGTAATGTAACAATCTTCCCGTAGTCTCTCCCGTATACGATCTTTATCTCTTCCTTCTTCCTCACCTCTCTCGTCCTTCTCTGTTTTCACAGTTTATATATATACAGAGAGCATTGTTCACATCTCTTCCTTCACCGCCCTTTCTCTCTTCGCCGCTCTTTCTCTCTTCGCTTCTCCAAAGCTCAACGCTAATTCAGGTACTCTCTCTTTCTCTCTCGCTCCTCCGAGTTTGATTTTTAGATCTAATCGGAATCAATTTTGTGAATTCACACATTGTTTGTGTTATCTTCTTCAGGAAGCTTTCGAAGATTTGCTATAGAAAATGGAGAAACTCGCGGCGTCTACTGTAACAGATCTAGCATGTGTAACGGCGCTAAACTCAAACTCGCCGCCGCCTCCGTTATCGCCGATCTCTGAGAAAAGCTTCAACAACAAACATCAAGAAGAGTTCGCAGCAAGCTTCGCTTCTCTATATAACTCGATATTCTCGCCGGATTCTCAGTTTCCGACTTCGTTATCGCTATCTCCTTCTCCTCCGTCGTCGTCTTCTCCACCGGCTCGCGACGATACAACGACAGAGCATCGTCTTCGTCAAGCGCGACTCATCCTCGAGTACGATGAACTCAACGAGCATTACGAGCTTTGTATCAACCGTCTTCAGTCTCTGTTGATGGAACTCGACTCTCTCCGTCGCGAAAACGATGCTCTCCGTTTTGAAAACTCAGATCTGCTCAAACTTATTCATCTCTCAACTTCGTCCTCTTCCTCCTCCTCCGTCTCTTCGCCGCCGCCGATTCATAACCGTCAGTTTCGTCATCAGATCTCCGATTTCGCTCCGATTCATAGGGATCATTCTCGTTCCGCGAAGAGAAACTCGTTGCCTAAAAGCATCTCCGTCAGATCTCCAGGTTATCTCAAGATCAACCAAGGAAGAAGCCATGGATTTGGAGCTTCGGATCGTCAAACGAGTCAACTCAGCAACACCGACTCGGTAATTTTAATTTCTCATTTTTTATTTAATTATTATTTTCCGATTTTAATATTTTAATTTTAATGACGTCATAAATATCTATCTGTGAAGGTCTCATCTCAAAAGGTGTGTGTAGCAACAAAGAGAGAAGCTTTAGAGCTCGAGGTGTATCGTCAAGGGATGACGAAGACGGAGCTTTGTAACAAATGGCAAGAGACTGGAGCTTGTCCTTACGGCGATAACTGCCAATTCGCTCATGGAATCGACGAGCTCCGTCCGGTGATTAGGCATCCGCGCTACAAAACTGAGGTCTGTAGAATGATTGTTACGGGAGCTGCGTGTCCGTACGGTCACCGTTGCCATTTCCGTCACTCGCTTACTGAGCAAGAGAGGATGATGATGATGCTCACTCGCTGATCTACTGAGGAAGGGAGAAGAAGGTCTCACTCAAAAATAAGGGTAATAATTAGTGGGTTGGTTGTGTACAGATTTGATATAAATATGGTAACTTTTTCTGGGTAATTGAATGGGGGAAGAAACATATTTGCATAGGAATAAGGAAGAGAAAGATGTTATATAAAATGTTGATGCGGTTATAGGGAAATTATAATTAGGGTATGGATATGAAAGGAGAATTTAAGAAATGTGTGATTCTCTTTTCGACTTTGGGATGTGTTGATTCTTTGTATATCTCTCGGATTAAGAAGGAGAGGGGACCTGAAAAGGATTTTAGATTCAACAAAGATATTGAATTTGTATTGATGAAAAGTTTTTTTACTTTGTGCATAACTATGCAATTTTCTTTTCAGTTTACTCATTCAATGTTTCTATGTTCTGTTTGATTTGTTTTGGGAGTTTTGATTTCTTGACATCTATAGTATGAGCCGTAGTGCAAAAATCCAGATCATAAACTAATGTGTTGATATAGTTATGTTCTGTCAAAACATGGTAATACATTCATTGGAAAGTATTGACTTGGTTTGTTGTGAAGATATGAGGTTGTTTCTTTGTAATCTTAGTTTGTGTTTGTGTAATCTTTGGAAACCGCCACTTAAGTTCCTGCAGTATGCTGACAAACATAGCCTAGATCATAGAGTGTGTTAGTTTACTCATTCAATGTTTCTATGGTCTGTTTGATTTGTTTTGGGAAGAGTAATCTCTGGAAACCGCCACTCGAGTTCCTGCATTATGCTGACAATTGACAAACATAGTCTAATTCATAGAATGGGTTAGTTTATCTAGAACTATGTGTTTTGCTATTATCATTGGAGAAGAATGCAGTGACTGTATCTGGATGATATATTATGTATCAAGTTGTTCTGTTTAGGGTCGGCAAGAAATAGCAATTTTATGCAGAAATCCATTTCTTGACGAATTTTTGATTAGAAGTTGTCGCTAGTTAGTTCCTGCCATACGTTGAAAAACTTAGTCTAAGTCATATGATGTGTATGTGTTAGTTGATCTAAAACTACTTCTTTTGCTAAATTGGTTTTAACTGACAAGGTAGATGAAGTTTGTAGAATTTCATTGGGATACTTACTAGCTGGAAGATACATTGTGAATCTTCGAGAGTTAGATGATCAAGTTTGTTACATTTTCCTTTCGTATGGAGTATGCTTTGTCTTTTGGTTGAATTTGGTGGCTAGTGGTACTAACTGGTACTTTACCAGGACTTGGTATATTACATTTTAATATATTAGACTGTTTTTGATATCAGTATGCTAGTTTGATACACTAAATTAAAGGCTGTGCCTTAAAATCTAGGTTACTGAAGGTCAAATACATTCAACTTGGCTATATTTTTTTTTAAAATATGAGTATTGTCTTAGAGAAGAATCACGTTTACCGCTGTCTCAGGTTAAAACAGTCTTTGGTTTAGTATTGACTCTCCTTGTAGGTTCGAACAAACGGTAAATACAAAGAAAATAAGAATCTTGTGTTCATTCTGCGTTGTAGGTTGGACTAGCTCTAGTGAATGATTTAAACAACTGTATTTAGCCTAAATGAGTAGCTTTATACAGCATGTATTACTTATATGCATTCGCGTTGTGCCCTTTTCTAGTCTGGTCTTCTGAACTTACCATGTTTATTTGGACTGTACCTAGGATCTTATCATTTTTAGAAGTTTGGAGCTACAATAATGATAAATCATCACTTAGCCGTTTGTGGGATGGTTAATCCTACATTATTACATTTAGAAGATCTTACTAAATGTTGCCACTGCACGCTCCTTTATGCAGAGTTGAATCATCGATTTCACTTTATTGCATACACTTTTAGTTATGATTTTCTTGTCTGAAATGTGTGACTTTCATGAGTTATATCTTTGTTTTGAACTTAGCATGAGGTTACTGGAAATGTCATGCTCATGAGTGCCTCCTCGAAATGATAATCATTGCTTAAGGTAGTGCTGTCTCTAAAGTAGCATGTCATGCCTGAGTGCAACCTCTATTGGTTCTCTTATCGTTTTGTTTTGTCGATGTGATAAAATCCCGAATCAGATACGAGGGGAATAAATAGATGCCTTAGAAGACTTAGAGGCAACCTCACTCATAAGCTAGTTTTTGTAGTGGGTTTTACAAGGGGGTCTTTGTGGGCTTGTTTGGCGGTTGGACTAGTCCTGACAAGTGAAGTAGTACCTTATTGTCCAACTTTCAAGGGAGGAAATGGATCCATTCAGTCCTTCTTCTCTGTATGCTCGTTTCTCACATCTTTATATTGTTGGTGAAATGATCTCTTGTCCCAAAAACAGGATCCCTTTTGTGTCACCATCAATATAGGAAATAAGGAGAGGTGAAGTACCAGGTTCCCTTAAGTATTTCCCACTTGATAAGTGAATTGTATGATCTTGTTTTGGTGAATCACAGGATTCAGAAGTCAAGTTGATTTGACTCGGGGACTAAGAAAAAAGAAGTATGGTACGAAAATTTTGACACAATTGTTTCCTCATATCTCCACTTTTCTGTGTTTTTCTGGTTAGGCTTTTTGAGTTCTGAAATCAAAATCATTTATGATTGAACTGCACCATGATATTGATTATCCATCAAAGTAGGTGAAGCTGTTTGGTTTTGCAAGTTGTTTATGAGATCGGTTATTTTTTTATTTATTTATTTATTTTTTTTTGTCGACATGAGATCGGTTGTTTGTTGTTGGTATTTTAGATGAGTAGATTACACATATTCGCGACAACATCAAAGAACTATAGAGCAACTACTGCATTACTAAGGTTTCTAGATGGATGATATTGGTTTCTATAACTCCTGATGTGTATGTAAAAGCTTGTGAGTTCTTCCAAAACGTTCCTGCACAGACCAAGTCTTGCATCTATCTGTGAAGTATTCACAAGCTTTTGCGAACGCAGCAGGAGGCTTTTTAATTTTGAAAACTTGTGTTTTCATATTGACATAGTACCTCTTTGAATTCACTGCGTCTTGTCCTCTCTCAGTTAGCTTATTTTTAATGTTAACCGATGAAATGACTTTGAGAATGCAGTACTTGTGTCGGATGACATTTTAAGGTGCGTTGCTCACTTGCTCTGTTTAGAGTCTGCAAGAGTATGTTGTGGCTCAGCGCCTCAGCCTGTGCATCTGAATGTTTTGACATAGCTAGACATTTTCAAATTTTAAATTTACGATTTTATTTTACATTTAATAAATATTTCATAACATTGTAGAAGCTTAGACGTCATATTTATTATTTCTCCAGAAGAGTAAATTATCAAATCACAAGAAAAATAAAGCAATGATTCTTGCCAAGGAATCAATCATATAAGAAGAGACATCTCCTTAAGGCTAACAATAGTGTCCTTGAGACTTTCTTTTATAGGAGTGAACTCAACTCCCAAACTTTTCAATTTATCGACACACACTTTGTATGCGAATTCACTCAGCTCATTCTCTCCATTCCTACAATGAAATGTTGTTGATTAGCTTATGGATTCAATATAAGAGTATAAACAAAGATGAAGGTATAAAAACTAAACTTACTTATCATCACGACACAAGTCAGGAAACAATTCATGTAAAAGCTTGTGAATGTCTTTCATTGATACATTTGGATCAACAATGATGTATCTGCCACTAGCAGAAGGGGTCTCGAACGCTTTGATATGAGCAAGAGAGACATCTCTCACGTCCACGAACCTGTAGTAACAACTATAAACAGGGATTTTACCATTCATCAGATCCACAATCACCTTTATAGAGTAATTAAGAGTTGGCTGCATAACCGGTCCGATCACGTTTCCTGGATTCATTACAACTAAATCGATCCCATTTTCTTTAGCGAACCGACACCCTGTTTCCTCAGCTAATATTTTCGAATATGCATACCATTCCTGGAAAGTTGAAAACAAATAAAGAAAGTAAGAAACAGAGTGAATTCTCATGAACTGGCTGATTATGTCATCACAAAGAACATGATTGAAGGACCTTCATCTGGTAGCAAAGACTTGCATCGTTGAAGACGGTTTCGTCCACCAGGACGTTTGGGTCAGGAGAACCAGTACTAGCTGTGGACGACGTTAAGATGACCCTCTTCACAGAAGAAGATTTTGCGCACGTTTTCAAAACGTTCAAAGTACCATTAACGGCCGGATCGATCAGCTCAGTCTGAAAAAAACTCTAACCGACAAAACTTATAAATATTATGAACCTATAGATTTTAATCTTGAAAATATATATATATATATATATATATATAGTATTTGAAGTCACTAAACGAGCCTGAGGATCTGTAACGTTGAATAAAACCGGAGAAGCAGTATGGAATACACCGTCGCATCCTTCTATAGCTTCATCGAAAGAACCTTCTTCCATAAGATCTGCTTTGAACAGTTTTAGTCTTTCACTTGCACCATCAAGTTGAAGAAGATGCTTTGTTTTCTTTGTATCCACTAGAGAAAATAAATAAAAATATGTCAGTTCTTAAATTGCTTACTCCAACCTCGCTTAGGAAGCTAAAGGAGAAGAAAGGAGAGATGAAGAAGACACAAACATGGGTTTCGAACGGTAGCCCTGACGGTGTAGCCACGGAGGAGCAAAAGCTTAACAATCCAAGAAGCTATGTACCCGGCAGCTCCGGTGACACAAACCACCTTTCCCTCGCCGTTCATCTCTCTCGCTTTTATTATATTTGGTGGTTGGGTCAAGTTATGGTATTGAGCGACGACTATACTAATCAGCTTTATAAGATTTAACTTGTGTGACAATATGTAAAAAAACTAACGGTGGTTAAAAAAAATATATATATATATACGTACAGTTTTCAACGTGTAAATTGTTATATACTTCTTCATCATTAATGATAAATCTCAATAATGGAGTGATGAGAAACTATTATTGAAATTTGAAGTCTTCGGAATCTCTCGAGCAAATACAAGTATTACGAGATTTAGTTTATCAAATAAAAATTCATTGAAACAACAATACAACTCACACACGTTAATATTTTTTTTAAAAAAAAACTGTACATGCTTGTCACGAGGTGTTAATAAATTGGTCTGAAGAAGATTGCGATTTTATTTTTTCTTCATAATTATTTGTTTACTCTACTCAACTAATCTGACAGATAAGTTTTAACTTGTTCAACTAGTTCAAAATAATATATACTTTGTTATTTTATTCAACGAATATCTTGATCAATAATGATCTAGATTTGTGTCACTCTTTAATCAAACGGACCCAATATATAATAGTTTTTTTCTCAGTAAATTAAAACAAAAATGACTTCTAACACACTTCACATATTCATTTGTGTTACTACCTTCATTCAAAATTTCAAACCCAACCGTACACGTTCATACTACCATATAGTTTGTTCCAAGGACATTTTCATCCGTAAATCGTTTTGTAACTACTCAGTGAAAATTCTATATGATTTCCCAATTTTAATTTGTTCTTGCGGGTGAAGAAATATTCAACATAAAAATAGACCATCGTTTACTCATCTTAAAGCGTGAATACGCATCAAACACAAAGAGACGTAATAAAGTCAACTTCAAAGTTCACGTATTTATCATCATTTAAGATCATATGTATTACGTTTATCATCCATTGCACGTCTGCAGTGACGTCGAGGTTGGATAATCTCCTCCTCATCATCCCGAAAACATGAAATTAATGAATTACTGATCGTCATTGTGAAACGAAAAAAAGAAAATATACTATTTCGTAAAAACTATATACTATTTACATAAACATTTAACAAAGTCATCTGAATATAAATAAGTATATGCAAGAAATGTGACTGCACTAGAAGCAAATGATTAGAAAACTTACTTCTTTTTGTCTTCACAGAACATAGTAAAGCAAATCTCGAACATTTTACTGAATTTGAAAGTTTTGGGTTGGTCCAGGCCTAGTAAAGAGTTCAGCCTACTAACAAAGTTCGAAACCCATGTCTCTCTCTGTGTACAGCCGCCACATGTTTATTGAGTAGTGGGTCAAATTGAGTATTGAGTGGGTCATCAAGTTACTTTTGCCTTTCAGATGGACAATCATGAATTTTCTATGGTTGATCTCAGTTTATATTTGATGATTTGTTGTGGTAACATTACTACGATACTGTATATTTCCAACTATATTAGACTTTTTTAAATCAGTGTACTCTTTGACACAAAGCCTTTAAGTTTAAACCTAGCTATCAGCTTTTATGATTAATCGTTGAATAAAATGCCTGGCAAGACAAGTGTTTTGGATTCCCTGATCAACAGTATTGGACAAGTGTTTTTGATTCCCTGATCAACAGTATTGTATACATCTTATGCTTTCGGATGCGGCAGTTGTTGGATATCTGGTTATTTCACTTTCACCATTTCACATAGATGACTGTATTTTGTGTTGCTATGAGCCGTAGAGAAGGTTGAATGCTGCTGTGAGACTGTCTTTGAAGCCACGTGAGTTTGTTTTGCCATATTGAGAACCCCATGAAAAATGAGATTAACCGAGAGAGGCGAAATTCTCCATAAATTTAGGTATGTATGGACATTTTAAAATTGAATGATCCAAATTTTATTGAACATATATAAGTTATATAAACATCAA